>BHFT01024293.1:0-26673 GCA_004320025.1 Laticauda laticaudata | reverse complement strand
GTGCAGCTCAAAACTTTTTGAGCGGATGAAATGTCAGTCGACGGATGCTGGACGGATAGAGAGAATGAAAAACGGACACAGTGAGTACAGAACGGATGAATCGCGTAAACCAACGGATGGCAAGTGTTTCTCTCCGTTTTACATCCTCTTTCCATACGTTGGTGCAGTGTGACAGGGGCTTTATATTCTCTACATCCATTGCTTCTTGTTTGCATGCTGCTTTTTTGGAAAAATATATTGCCCCCCACTTCTTTGTGGCAGCCCCTTAAAAGCCTGTTGCCTATCCCACTCTTGGGCAAAGCATGTGAGCTGTTTCCTCCTTTCAGTGGTCCATGAAAGGATATATATAGTATTTATATTTTTATTTTATTTGTCAAGCAAGTATTAGATAATAGGTATAAGTATAAGCATGGTTATGAATACATGAAATGGATACGAATAAAAAAAAAGAAACAATAGGACAGGGACGGTAGGCATGTTGGTGCACTTATGCGAGCCTGCTCACAGACCTCTTAGGAAAGGGGCGATAAAAGTATGTAGATAATAAAGTCAAAAAAAGGGGAATAACATTTTTACAGAACTGTAGGTATGTTGAGGCTGGGTGTGATAAGGAATGGCTGGGAGGGGAGGGGCCAGGTGAGGCAGTCCTTGACGTGAGTGACATTTGAGTTGGCCATGCCCACTCAGTCACATGACCATCAAGCCACACCCACCAAATAAGCTACACCCACAGAACCCGTAGTAAAAATTTGAATCCTAGGGGACTACTAGACATAAGTATTTCCATAGACACTTTCGCGATTCTTTATTATGTAACTGGAACAAAATTAGGGAAAAACATACAAAGATCCCCCCTTTGGCTACCAACAATGGAAGCGATGATCCATCCCAATAATTTAGACACAAATAAGATGATAAAATACAAAGATCTATTTGACTTATATAGATATATATATTAGATATATGGCGTGCATAAGCACACCAATGTGTCTACCATCCCTGTCCTATTGTTTCTTTTTATTTTTCTTATATGTATCCATTTCATGTATTCATAACTATGTTTATAGTAGCTTATACCTGTTACTCTTATATCACTTGCAAAATAAATACATAGAATTTAAAGAATTATAGCAAGGAAACTTGAAAACATGCAGGACGTCCCGAGAAGCACACGGGGATGCATAATCGTGCTACTTGTTTCTTCAAGTGCAAAGAAATAGGTACAGGACAGGGATAAGTAGTGAGAGTATGGAATAGCAGGTAAAACTACAACATTAGATAAAATCTAATTACGGCCTAGATTATATATATAAATAATATAGATTATAGTATATATTACTTCTTAGGGCCTAAATAGAATTGTTATCTAATGTGTAATATTGTTTTATGCTAATTTGTTTATTCTAATGTGTTGCGTCATTATCCATATGTGTGGCTGTTCAGCTTCTTCGGGTTTAAAAGTTGCTACAACCTTAAAGTTGTACAGATTCTTAACAGCAGCTGACAATTGACGTTGGGATAATACGCCGAAGGGAAGCTGAACGTCACCACCATGTAAAGTTACCCGCGAAAAGCTAAAAACCAAACTATAGTATTATATATTTAATATATATATATAATTTATAACTATTTATTGGACATAGAGTTAGAAGAAGAAATGGTTGAAGGTAACATGATATAGCCTGGAGCCGAAATATTGGTCGTAATATAAAAATCTGGCAGAATGGGAGAGTGTTTAGGACGGGAACCACAAAATTACAAAATAGGCAACCTACAAAGAAAATGCCTAAAAAATGTTTTATGGATGGCATCTGCCCGCTTGGAGATTGGCGAAGATGTACCTCAATATGAGTCCGGCATGCTGGAAATGTAAAAAAAAAGGACGGTACATTCTATCACGTGTGGTGGTCCTGCTCAGAATCCCAAAAATATTGGTGGAGAATAAAAAAAAAAATGGTTGGAAGAAATCATGAAGGAAAAAATTGAATTAAAACCAGAATTGTTCTTATTAGGATCATTTAAGGAAAAATATGCTAGAAATGTAAAATATGTAATATTACACATACTGACTGTGGCTAGACTGGCATATGCCCAATGTTGGAAACAGTCCTATACTCCTCCGAATGAAATGGAGAAGAAAATGAGTTGTGCAGAAATGGATAAATTAACTCTAGCCTTAAAGGACGAAGAATTATCAATATTTGGGAATATTGGTATGAATGTATTGAGTGAAGACAGAGTGTGTAACAGAGTAAAAGAAGATGAATGCTAGTTATGGTAAATATATATATGCATAATATAGTTGTTGTAAATACAGCACAATATAATGTTACAAATGAAGAATCACCATTTGTCATTGTTGAAGATCTTTTAATCTGTTTTATGTTTGTTTTGTTTAAATTGATAAAATTAATAAAGTTTGTTTAAAAAAATTTTTTGAATCCCACCATGGTAGGCAGGCAGATAGGTAGGTAGGTAGATAGACAGACAGACAGACAGACACAGGATGGATGGATGGATGGATGATAAAATGAATAGATGGATGGATGAAAGGATAGAAGTAGATACTGTTCATGATTAAAAGAGATAGATGATACTGCAGATGAGATGGATGATAGATTGATATAGATAGGGTAGGTAGGTAGGTAGATGTTAGACACAGGATGGATGGATGGATAGAAGGATGGGTGATAATTGATAAATAGGCATAGATAATAGAGATAGATGATAGAGGTACTGTAAATGATTGATATAGATAGTTGATACTGTAGATGAGATAATGATTGGATGAATGGATGATTGATATAGATAGGGTAGGTAGGTAGGTAGATGATAGACACAGGATGGATGGATGGATAGATGAATGAGTGATAAATGAATTGATAAATAGGCATAGATGATATAGATGATAGATAGAGGTATTGTAAATGATTGATAGAGATGATAGATGAGATAGATGGATGATGGATCAATATAGATACGGTAGATAAATAGATAGACAGACAGACAGATACATAGATAGATAAGATACTGTACATGATTAAGAGATAGATGAAAGATAGATCATAGATTGATATAGATCGATGAGATAGAGAGAGAAAGAGATAATAGACACAGGATGGATGGATGGATAGATGGATGGATGGATGGATGATAAAATGAATGGATGGGTAGATAGATAGATAGATAGATAGATAGATAGATAGATAGATAGATAGATAGATTAGAAATAGGTGTTAAGCATCAGAGTTTTGCTTTCTGATGTTTTCGCAGGTATTTTAGGTGGATTCTTGGTTATTCGGGTTTGTTCTCCCACGTAAAATTGGAAGTATTTTAGGCGACGTTTTCGATGAGAGTCTCATTCATCACATCTTCAGGCTTGTTGTCTTCGGCTCTGTGCTTTCTGTCAGAGGAATGGGAGTTTGCGAGATGCTTTGAGAAATAGCACAGAGCCGAGAAGAAACAAGCCCTGACAGTATGTGAATGAGACTTCATCGAAACGTCGCCTAGATACTTCCAATTTTATGCGGGAGAAAACCCGAATAACCAAAGATCCCCATAGATAAGATTCTGTACATGATTAAGAGATAAATGAAAGATAGATGATAGATTGATATAGATAGATGAGATAGAGAGAGAAAAGAGATAATATACAATAGATACAGGATGGATGGATGAATGAATGGATGGATGGATGATAAAATGAATGGATGGGTGAATGGATAGGTAGGTAGGTAGATAGCTGGATAGATTAGATAGATCGATGGCCCTTTTTGTGAACTGATGGAAATTGCCCGCCGTGCCCTGCTCACCCAGCATCCAGAGGAAAAAAAAAAGGCCAATTCTACCATCATGGGTTTTGTCTGACGGTCAGTTTTATTCGCTCCCGGGGGGTTGACCTCAGGGGCTCACTGCTGCTTTTCGCACACCCACTTCAGTTGGACCAAGCAGAAATTGCTGCTCCACAATCCGTCTCGATACATCTGGGTGCAAAACGAGCTATCCTGGATCGGTTGGTTGGGCCGCCAGTCGCTGGAAAGGGGGGAAAGCAGAAGAGAGTGGGTCATCCCAGGGGCAGTAGGGAGGATGGGTGGATGGATATATATATATATATAGAGAGAGATACTCTACATGATTAATAGAGAAAGAGATGAGAGATAGATAGATTGATATAGATAGATGAGATATATATATATATGTATATATATATATCCTGCCTGATGATGGCAGATGAGATTCTGAAATGTTGCAACAACTTTAACAGAACTACAATGAGCTACAACTTTAACAGAACTACAATGACGTGGGATAATACCCGAAGGAAGCTAAACAGCACATTATATATATATATATATTTGGATGGATGGATGGGTGATAAAATGAATGGGTGGATGGATAGATAGGTAGGTAGATAGCTGGATGGATTAGACAGACGGACAGACAGACAGACAGACAGACAGACAGACAGACAGACAGACAGACAGACAGATAGATAGACAGACAGACAGATAGATGCATACATAGATGGATAGATAGATGAGAGATAAGAAACTACATGATTAAGATATAGATGATAGATTGATATAGATAGATGAGATAGAGAGGTAGAGAGAAAGATAATAGACAGGATGGATGGATTAATGAAAGGATGGATAAATAAGACACCATGTGCTGCAACCCCCCCTCCCCCATAGGTGGAACGAAGCCATTGGTACAAAGGCCTTGACCGGGAGGGGGGGGTCCCAGGCGGGACCTCACCAGCCAGCTAAGCAGGCCCTTTTGGTGAACCCATGGAAGCTGCCCGCTGTGCCCTGCTGGCCCAGCATCAAGAGGGGGGGGGGGAAAGGCCAATTTTGACTGTTGTGGGTTTTTTTGTTTTGTCTGATGGTCGGTTTTATTTGTTCCCAGGGGTATAGCTGGATGACCTCGGGGGGCCTCACTGCTGCTTTTTGCACACCCACTTCAGATGAGCCAAGCACAAGGTGCTGCTCCACAAACTGTCTCTCTACATCCTGCCAGACGTTGGAAAGGGTGGGGGGGATCAGCCCAGGGATGGGAGGGAGACAAATACGCACACCCCTTCAGTGGCTGGGGAAGGGGCACTCCGAGATCATTTAATTCAACCCCCATCCCGCAGCAATTCCCCCCCCTCCGATTTAGGGCAATGGGAATACAAGTGAGTCGGCGTTGCCTAACCTGCAGAATTGTCCTTGCTCTAATGGAATGTTGGCTGAGGAATTCTGGAGTTGAAGTCTGGATATCTTAAAGGGAATTCTGGGAGTTGAAGTCCGGATATCTTAAAGGGAATTCTGGGAGTTGAAGTCTAAATACCTTAAAGGGAATTCTGGGGGTTGAAGTCCAGATATTTTAAAGGGAATTCTGGGTATTGAAATCTGGATATCTTAAAAGGAATTTTGGGAGTTTAAGTCCTGTTATCTTAAAGAGAATTCTGGGTGTTGAAATCTGGGTATTTTAAAGGGAATTCTGGGAGTTGAAGTCCAGGAATATTAAATCGGAATTCTGGGAACTGAAGTCCAGGCAACTTAAAGGGAATTCTGGGAGTTGAAGTCCAAATACCTTAAAGGGAATTTTGGGAATTGAAATCCAGGAATATGAAATCAGGGAATTCTGGGATCTGAAGTTGAGGCAATGAATCCCACCAACCCTCTGTTTCCAGGAGGTCAATTAGGGGAGGAGGACGAGGGTGCAAGTAGATGAGTGTGCAAACCCCAAGCCAACAGGCAGCCTGGAGGGGGACTTGCACAGCCTGCAAAGGGCACCCAGAAACACCTGGAGGACACCTGGTTGCAGAAGCCCAATCTCAGGGAGGGGGGGCCGGGGGGGGAGAGAGAGAGAGAAAGAGAGAGACCAATGGGGGGGGGAAACTCACATCCTGCGTGCCGTGTAGGGGGTCTCGTCCACCCACTTCCACACCTGCCCGTTGTACTTCAGGCCAATCCAAGCGTCATGAGGTTTGGTGATTTGTAACACAAATTGCTGTGTCGAGAGAGAGGAGGGGGAAAATACAACAACAGCAGAACAAGCATGAGCAGGACACCCAGGGTAGAGAGATTAACAGAGTGGGAAGGAACCTTGGAGGTCATCTAGTCCAAACCCCCCCCCACCCCCCCGTCCTCAAATATTGGAAGGCTGCTCTCCTGTCTCCCCTGGTCCTTTTGTTCATTAAAATCAGATGAAAGTCAGATGAACAGAGTGGGAAGGGACCTTGTGGGTCATCTAGTCCAACCCCCACCCCCAAGTGGGAGACCCTACACCATTTCTGACAGAGGGGCTCTCCTAGAGCAGATCTTGAAGACACCTCCAGGGTGGGAGCTGATGCCCCCAAATCCAGGGTTGTGAAGAAAGGGACATCGCTGCCAGAATAGAATGGAAATAAGAATAGAATAGAAATAAGAATAGAATAGAATATAGAATAGATAGAAATAAGAATAGAATAGATAACAGATAATCAGAGTTGGAAGGGACCTTGTAGGTCATCTAGTCCAACCCACCCTCTGTCAAATACTGGAAGACTGCCCTCCTGTCTCCCCTGGTCCTTCTGTTCATTAAAATCAGATTAAAGTCAATTAACAGTCTCAGAAGGGACTTTGTAGGTCATCTAGTCCAACCCCACCGCCCCCGCTCTCAAATATTGGAAGACGGCTCTCCTGCCTCCCCGGTCCTTCTTTTCCCTAGACAAGCCAGGCCCCGTTCCTGCAACCATCCATCATATATTTGAGTCTCCAGTCCCCTCATCATCCTTGATTGCTCTTCTCTGCACCTTTTTCTGAAATCTCAACATCCTTTTTATAATGTGGTGACCAAAACTGGATGCAGCTACTCCAGGTGTGGCCTTATTAAGGCTTTACAGAGTGGTATTAGTCCCTCCCTTGATCTGGATTGTCTCCCTCTGTCTCGGCCTTCCGTCTTTGCCTGTCCCTGCCACCTCCCTCTCCGACGGATGTGGACATCGAGGCACTGACCGCTTCCAAGTAGCTGGTGATGATCACCAGGTGGGCATTCTTCTCTTCGCAGTCCTCTTTGGCTTCGGTCCAGGGCCTCTCGTGGGAGGAGAGCCAGTAGCAGCTCTGTGCGAAGGCGTGCCAGCCTTTGGGGCAGCAACCACTCCCCGGCCCTTGGGGAAGAGATGGGGGGGCAAGAGGGGAACCCCGTTACGGATGGGACCGGAAACTCCCCCCCCCATTTCCCAGGGCGGGGCAGACAGACGTTCATCCGTGACATCAGCAGTCCTCGACTTATAGAGTTCGCTTAGGGGCCGCTCGAAGCAACGATGGCCAATGTTGCGCTTAGCGATGGGGATTTTGAACTCGGTTGTGGTCGTCAGTTGGAAGGGACCTTGTGGGTTATCTCGTCCAACCCCCCGCCCTCAAATATTGGAAGGCTGCTCTCCTGTCTCCCCTGGTCCTTTTGTTCATTAAAATCAGATGAAAGTCAGATTGACAGAGCTGGAAGGGACCTTGTAGGTCATCTAGTCCAACCCCCATCCTCCCAAGTGGGAGACCCTGCACCATTTTTGACAGAAGGCAGTCCAGTCTCTTCTTGAAAGCTTCCAGGGATGAAGCTCCCACAACTCCATTACCAACGAGAGTCTTCATTAACAGATTAACAGAGTCAGAAGTTGGAAGGGACCTTGTAGGTTATCTAGACCAACCCCCACTTCCCTTGCCCAAGCATGAGACCCCACACCATTTCTGACAGGTGGGTAGTCCTGTCTCTTCCTTGAGAGCCTCCAAGGGATGAAGCTTCTACAACCTCCATCATCAATGAGAGTCATTCTTAACAGAGTCGGTTGGAAGGGACCCTGGAGATCATCTAGCCCAACCCCCCTCCTCCCAAGCAGGAGACCCTACACCATTTCTGACAGAGGGTAGCCCGGTCTCTTGTTGCCTGTGCAATGAAGAGGACGCTGGGCTGGGAAGGTCCCACCGTCCTCCCCCACCCTCTACACACACACACACACCAAAGCCCAAGCTCACCTGTCCGCTTGTGTTTTATGTCTTCCAAATCACAGTTCAGTTTCTGGAAACTCCCTTGAAGTTTCTTGATCTGGTCCAGGTAATGGGACTTCACTGGAAGTAGAGAAAAGGGGAAGGTCTCCTTGTTGGGCTTGACTCCTGTCTCCTGAACAGGTGGACCTTTCAACACCTCCCTACACTCCCAAATTTACCTTCCGTGACTTCTTCAGTGAGGTGTTTTACGGCCAGGTCGACCTTATGGATCGCTTCCAAATGGTTGGTGTCTGGGAAAGAAGTCGACAAATCAGAGAAATATTTCTCAACCTGATCGGCCATTTTAAGCTGCGTGAACTTTCAGCCCCCATAATTCCCTATTCAGAATGGTTGGCTGAGGAATTTTGGGAGTTGAAATACACCCACCTCGGGTTAGAGCTGGGTTCTCGAAGCCTGGCCCCTTTAAGACTCGTGGACTTCAATTCCCAGAATTCCCTATTCAGCCATACATGTTGTTCTTTTTCTCTTCTACTCCCTAGAGTAGAGAGATTGTAGAGGAAGGGATGACAAGAGTAAGCAGGCCGAAGGCAGAGAAAGGGATGACGAGTAAGCAGGCATAGAGTTGAAGTCTTAGTGAAGACTTCTGGCTGGGGAATTCTGGGAGTTGAAGTCCACAAGTCTTAAAGTGGCCAAGGTTGGAGACCCTTCGGTTAGAGCGTTAAACATCTATGGAAGATTAGAACCCAGGAAAGCGATTCTCGAAAGTGCCACCCCAACCTCGGGCCCTGCCACTCCACAGCAAATGCACTCCTTCTGCAACCCCACACAATTGCTGTAAAGAAAACCAAGAGATTTTGCCGGTCATCTTCATCCCCTAATCTGGGGTTTTGGGACTCACCCTCTTTTTGCAAAGCCACAAATTCCGTAGCTAGGGTGTGATTGCTGGTTTTCACATCTTCTTGCATCGTCCACAAACTTGCAGAGTATTTGCGCCCTGGGGAGAAGGAGCAGGTGTCTGGCTGACTTCTTTGAACCCATGCCCGTGTCTCTGTGTAACTGCATGTTGGGGGTCACTTTACAGGTTTCTGCACCTCATCCAGTTCTGACCCCTTTTCATTCCTTCTTTTCTGGCATGCTTTTAAGTAATGTTGTGTTATGTAGTGGGTTTTGCAGCCATTGACTGGAAGAATTCTAAGAAGAGACTGGACAGTTGCTTGTCCAAAACAGTATAAGGTCTCCTGTTTGAGCAAGTGGTTGGACTAGAAGACCTCCCAAGACCCTTTACAACTCTGTTCTGATTGATTGACCTGCTGCAGTTGAGCAGTTAAGCATTAAAGCACATGGTGAGTGTACTTTTTGTTTGATCTATGGTGCTACTGTGTTTCGTAGAAAATAAGTCAGGGCCTTATTTTCTTTAGACCCCTGAAAAAAAGGCAAGGTGTCTTAATTCCACTCCCCCCCTGCACCTCGCCTAGCCACCGAGCTGCTTCTATCATATCTGAAAAGAACACCTCACGGGCACCCTTGCCTCTCCACCAAAACACTTCTTTAGTGACTGAAAGGAGGGGAACGTGGGAATCTCGGTTGTCCCTGACCTCATTCCCAAAGAAGCTCACTTCATGCCATATCCCAAAATCCCTTTGGCATGTACGCTAGCTAAACTCTTTATACAGCACATATACAGGCTCCATTGTGCTCCCGAGTGGAGCACCTTGGAGTTCAATTCACCTCTCAATTTTGTCAAGAGTTCCATAGGAGGCTGAGCACCATGCAAGGACTTATCTCCTTCCATCACCCACCGATGAATGGAGGCTGCGAATGACACTAGGAATGGTGTCCTAGAACAATAACTTCCGATGTTAGGTTAACTACCAGCAAGGCAATCACCCACTCGCGTTTCCTACTCACCCACGAAGCCTAAGACGACAAGGGAGAGGGTAACCAGAGCCAGAAGTCCCATCAGGATGAAGATGACCCGCCGTCCGGAGCAAATGCGTTGTCGCCAGGAATCCTGGTGGGCAAACCCCCCCATGGCTGGAGGGGAGCACAGAACCAAAGATCTCTGTTGAATCTTGGCCAACGACTTCCAATCGGGGTGGGATTCAAAATTTTTGACAACCTGTTCTGTGGGCATGGCCTAATTTGTAGGTGTGGCTAGGTGGTCTCGTGACTGGATGGGCGTGGCTTATATGTAAATATTGTAAATATTTAATTTTTTATTTAAAAAAGAGCAACTTTTATCCAAAAGCAGGCAAAGCAGGCAGGCAGGTGGAGTTGCTCTCAGAACCACAGAATCACTGAGAGATCTATCTTTGTTCAATCTGCTAGCTGAGTCTGTCACATAAAATTTGCTTGCAAGCAAACTCATAACATTTGATAGCAAGCAAACTCACAAATTAAATCACAATACACGATGTATGTAAATATTGATTTTTTTTATTTTAAAAAAGAGCAACTTTTACCCAAAATCAGGCAAAGCAGGCAGGCAGGTTGAGTTGCTCACGGAATCACAGATTCATTCAGAGATCTACCTTTCAGAGATCTACCTTTCTAAGTCTGTCACATAAAATTTGCTTGCAAGCAAACTCACAAAATTAACTCATAACACACCATATATGTAAATATTGAATTTTTTTATTTAAAAAATTAAAAAATCAACTTTTACCCAAAAGCAGGCAAACAGGCAGGCAGGTTGAGTTGCTCACAGAATCACAGATTTGCTTGGAAATCTACCTTTCTGCAATCGGCTCCCTGAGTCTGCACTGAAAGATAGGAGATTTAGTCCTAAGGAAGGTTCAACTCTGCTTTTAGATTAGCTAGAAAGCAAGGAACCCAACAGTTTCCTGCTTTTTAGCTAATCTAAATCTCCTGGCACAGGAGAACAGCTGATGGTTGGGGGGAGAAGGGAAAAATAGCAACTTAGCAGGTAAGTTTGATGGCAAGCATACCAGGTAAGGAATGAGTGAGAGGGGAGGGGCCAGCCAGTGGTGCAATTTTCCAGTTCTCTGAACTGGGCAGAACCATGACAACCGGTTCTATAGAACTGGTCCGACCAGGTAGAATCTCATCCCTACTTCTAATCAAGTAATACTCCGGTCCTGTGCATATGAGAGACAACTATGTTAAGAACACCTGTTGGAGGAGAACACCCAATGCTCAACATACCTGTATGACCCAAAGGGATGTGGCACAAAAGCATGCAGTTAAATAAGCAAGAAGCATACCTTTAATTATCCCCAACTTTGCCCCCCAATGTCCAGGTTGCCTTTGGGCTGGAGAAAAAAAAATCTCTTCCCAAGAACAGTCCTTTAAGTGGAGGAAATTCCATCCGAAAACAAAGTTACGTACAAACGATAACACAAAATCCACACAGCATGAATTAACTGGACAGGGCAGGAGAAGGAACGGCAGCCTTGAAAGGCCAGCAAAACACATATCATTGGGAAGAGGCCAGGAACTCAGAGAAGCCTCGACAATACCAGATAATTCATGATTTCCCTCTTTTATACCATGTTCTCAGCTGCAGCTAATGAAGGGAATCAGGGCCCTTTCCTCCCCCGAGCCAGCCAACCCCCGATGCTCCCTTCTCCGTTTCTCCCTGCATGCCCTAGGACAGTGGTTGCCAACCAGTGGGCCATGAGAAAGTTTTGGTGGTCCGCAGAGAAACGTCACCCCCCCCAAAGCAATTAACCCAAGCTGCACGGGAACACAAGGCTGTGACACTCACATGCCCTTTGGGACACAAGGCTTGCGTTGCTTGCATTGTGCAGAACACAAGGTAGTGAGGGAAGGGGGGAAGGGGGAGGGGGAGGGGGAACTTGCCCCATTCCCTCGACGCACCTGGCTTGGCCACCGGGTTGCTTCTTTCTGCTTCTTTCTGCACGCAAGGAAAGCAGCCAAAATCTTTCTTTCTCTCCCCCAAGAAATAAATCTTTGGGACCCTTCAAGGCCTCTTGCTCCAAGAGTCTCATTTCTGGTGGAGTTTGGGGGAGAGAAAGAAAGACTTCTGCGGCTTCTGCTGTTTTCCTTGCAGGGAGCCAAAGTCTCTCCTCTCTCCCTCTCTCTCTCTCCCACTCAGAACGGAGCTGGAGACGGTATCCTTGCAATCCCAAATAAAGAACGATCGATTGGTAGGAAAACAGGGTGGGGGATTTTCCTGCAAACTGTTTTGGGGGATTTTCCCAGGGTCTCTGGTCTGCGAGATTTAGAATGATGAGTTTGGTGGTCCCTGAGGTCCAGAAGGTTGGCGACCCCTGGACTAGATTACCTCCAAAGTCCCTTCCATCCCTAGGTTTCTATGATCTGGGGCAGGGGGGTTGGACTAGAAGACCACTAAGGTTCCCTTCCAACTCTGGTCTTTGGTTATTATTCTGTGAAACTAAGGAAGGAGTCAGGACACAATTGGGGAGGGGGCTTGGGAAGGGAAAGCGCATGCAAAATAAATGAAAAAAATGTGACTTAATTTTCTTTCTTTCTTTCTTCCTCCATCCCTCCCTCTCTCTCTTTTTCTTTCCTTCCTTTCCTTCCTTCCTCCTTCCCTCCCTTTCTTTCTTTCTTTTCTCCTCCCTCCTTCTCTCTCTCTTTCTTCCTTTCCTTCATTCCTCCTTCCCTCCCTCCCTCCCTTTCTTCCTCCCCTCCTTCCTTCCCTCCCTCCCTTCTTCCTTCTCTCTCTCTCTTTCTTTCCTTCCTTCTTCTTTCTTTTCCTTCCTTCCTCCCTCTCCCTCTGTCCATCTTTCTTTCTTTCTTTCTTTCTTTCTTTCTTTCTTTCTTTCTTTCTTTCTTTCTTTCTTTCTTTCTTTCTTTCTTTACCTTCCCTTCTTCTTTAGGATTCCCAGAGCCGGAGCTGTGGGTTTAGCCGTCTGTTCTGCAGCCGCTGTCACTGGATGCCCCATGCCAGCGATCTTTGGACTGTCAACAATAGCCTGCCTTGGCAGGAAACGTGCCCCCTAGGGCTGGGGGTGGGGGAGGCTTCTGATGGGGTGGAGGACTTTCAGCCAGGAGGTTGCTGTGCAATTCTTTTCCTCCCTTCTTTATTCACATCCTGTCTTTATAACTCTTTTATGAATAGCCTGAGGGGGCAAATATAACTAATACTCCTTTTTTGCTCATAATACAATAACTCTGTGGACTGAGGGAGAGGACTACCTTTCGTGCCTAAGGTGGGACTAGAACTCCCCGTCTCCTGGTGATTGGCCCCAAATAACCCAGTCTGAAATGGGGGTTCCTCGGTGCTCTCAGATCAGGTTCTTTCTTTAGTGATGTTTTGTGACTCAACAAGGTAACCTCATCAGTATGAAGTGAGTGGGGTATATGGAGGAGGAAGAGGAAGAGGGGAACTGTGGGGTCCTTGGTGCTCTCTGAGCTTGATTGTTTTCTTGCAGACGTTTCATGACCCAAGTAGGGAATATCATCAGGGCGAGAAGGGAATGAGATGTGAGGAGAGGAGGACGAGGACTGTGGGGTCCTTGGGGGCTCTGAGCTGGGTGGTTTCCTTGCAGACATTTCACAACCCAACTAGAGAACCTCATCCTTCCAGTCACTCAGAGAACCCCAAGAATTCCTGGGTGATTTTCAGGAGGAGCAGCTCCCATCTTGGGGGTTCCTTCTCAGGGACAATCTAGGCTGGTAACACTCCCCAACTGGTCTTCTGGATACTTTGGGGGGAATGAAGGCCCAGGGGTGGGCCTGTTGTCTTGTAAAAGGAGATGTCTGCCAGCCTGGCTGCGGTCAGTATATGTAATATTATATATTTCATGTTTTTAGCATATTTTTCCCTGAATAATCCTAATAAGAACAATTCTGGTTTTAATTCCATTTGTTCCTTTGTGATTTCTTCCAACCTTTTTTTTTATTCTCCATCAATATTTTGGGGATTCTGAGCAGGACCACCACATGTGATAAAATGTACCATCCTTTTTTTTTTACACTTCCAACATGTTGGACTCATATTGGGGTACCCCACGTTCCCCCAGAAGAAATAGTTATGCAAAAAATAATGAGTTGTGCAGAAATGGACAAATTAACCCTAGCCTTAAAGGACAAACAATTATCAGAGAACTATATGATTTGGGAAATATTGGTATGAATGGATTGAGCGAAGACAGATTACATAGTAAACAGTAAAAGAAGTAGTAAATATACAGTATATTCGCATAACATATTAGTTGTAAATATTGCACAAAATAGTTACAAATGAAAAACCACAATCTGTCATTGTTGAAGGCCTTTTAATATTTTCTATGTTTGTTTTGTTTTAACTGATAAAATTAATAAAGTTTGTATCAAAAGAAAAGCAAGAAAAATGTCAGACTTTTTTGTAAAAAATAAAATAAAACCCCCACCTTTTACGATGGAAACTTGCGAGGAATCTTTTGGGAAAAATAGAAGTAGGAAAAATAAAGAGAGTGGGAACACTCCTTTATTAAAATCTGCCCTCTGGGAAAAAGGGTCTTTCAGATTTGGGGTTCCAGAGACTAATATAACCCTCCGCCTGCCATGTTGGCCATCTGTAAATCCTGGACATTTACCACCATCACTGAGCCTGGCCATTGGAATTGTAAGGCGTGATGGACATAAGAAGGAGGTCATCGCACGAACAACTTGATTTTATGATTTTTTTTTTTGCAGTGGTAATTAAGTGAACTCATCGGTCGCTACTTATTTTGTTTGTATTTATTTACCAGCAGCGGGGGCTGGACTAGATGACCTCCAAGGTCCCATCCAGCTCTACTACGTTCTAAATCCCTGATTGAGGGACAGGGTTGGACTAGAGTTCCACCTCTATTGCCGTTTAAAGTTCGCCTGTTTCAGGGAGAGGGGAAGATGGAACGTAGATGACGCTCAAGGTCCCTTCCAGCCTATTTCCATACTAAATCCCTTGCTTAAGAGAGGGGAGATGGCAAGATGACCTCCGAGTCCCTTGCCACTCATATTCCATTCCAAATCCCTGCTGGAGGAGAGGAGATGCGAACTAGCATACCTCCGAGGTCCCTTCCTGCTCTGTTCGCATTTCCAAATCCTGCTGAGAGAGGGCGAGATGGACGGAGATGACCTCCGAGGTCCCATCTCAGCTTCTACTACGTGTCTAAATCCCTGAATTGAGGACAGGGTTGGAACTAGAACTCCAAAATCCCTTCCACCTCTGATGGCATTCTAAAGTTTCCCTGTTTGAAGGAGGGGGAGATGGACTTAGATGACTCAAGGTCCCTTCCAGTCCTATTCCATACTAAATCCCTGCTGGAGGGAGGGGAGATGGATTAGATGACCTCCGAGTCGCCTCCAGCTCTATTCCGATTCCAAATCCCTGCTGGAGGAGAGGGGAATGGAACTAGATTACCTCTGAGGTAGCCCTTCCTGCTCTGTTCTTGTTCTAAATCCCTGCTGAGGAGAGGGAATGACTAGATGACCTTCGAGGTCGCTTCCTGCTCTTTCGAATTCAAATTCCCTGCTGAGAGAAAGAAGGGAGATGGACTAGGATGACCTCCGAGGTCCCTTCCTTGCTCTATTCCATCCAAATCCCTGCTGGAAGGAGAGGGGAAGATGGACTAGATGACCTCGCATCCCTGCCAAGCTCTCTTCCATTCCAAATCCCTGCCTGGAGGAGAGGGAGATGGACTAGAGAACCGCTCGAGCTCCCTGGCCAGCTCTATTCCAATTCCAAATCCCTGCTGGAGAGAATGGAGAATGGGACTATGACCTCCGAGTCCCTGCCAGCTGCTGTTCCATGTCCAGAATCCCTGCTGGAGGAGAGGGGAGATGGACTAGGATGACCTCCGAGGCCCTTGCCACTCTGTTCCATGTCCAAATCCTTGCTGGAGGAGAGGGGAGATGGACTAAGATGACCTCCGAGGTCCCTGCCAGGTCTGTTCCATTCCAAATCCCTGCTGGAGGAGAGGGAGATGGACTAGATGACCTCGCGATGGTCCCATCCAGCTCTACTAACGTTCTAAAATCCCTGATTGAGGACAGGGTTTGACTAGATGACCTCCAAAATCCCTGTCCACCTCTATTGCATTCAAAGTCCCTAGCTTGAAGGAGGGGGAGATGGACAGATGGAACCTCTAGGTCCCTTCCAGTTCCTATTCCATAACTAAATCCCTTGAAACGGCAGAGAGGGGGAGATGGAACTTAAGAATGAACGTCCAAGGTCCGCTTGCCAGCTCTCATCCATTCCCAAATCCCTGCTGAAGGAGGGGGAGATGGAACTAGATGAGCCTCGAGGCCCTTCCTGCGCTGTTTCCGTTCTAAAATCCCTCTGGTAGGAGAGGGGAGAATGGACTAGTGACCTGGGGGTCGCTTCCTGCTCTTTTCTAAATGTCCAAAATCCCTGCTGGATGGAGCAGGGAGATGGACTAGATGATCCTCCGAGGTCCCGATCCAGCTCTACTACGTTCTTAAAATTCCCTGATTTAGGGACAGGGTTGACTAGTACTCAAAGTCCCTTCCAGCCTCTACTGCGTTCTAAGTCTCTGCTTGAGGATGGGGGAGATGGACTAGATGAACCTCCGAGTCTCGCCAGCTCTCTTCCATTCCAAATCCCTGGTGAGGAGAGGGTGAGAGACTAGGATGACCTTCCGAGTCCCTGCCAAGCTCTCTTCCATTCAAAATCCCTGCTGGAGGAGAGGGGAGAATGACTAGATGACTCCGGGGTCCCTGATTTGGACCCACCTCCTGGAGTGGAAAATAGAGACGTGGCTGCTTTAAAAAAATAAAAAAAAAAAGAAAGCTTTAATTGTTTTCTTTAAAAAGAAAAAAGAGGACTTGACCCTCCCCCCCCCCCCCAAAAAAAAAACCTGAATAATTTTTGAGCTTTTCAAGCAGCCTGGTTCCTGGGTGCGAGAGTCGCGGGGTCGACACAAGCTCATGTCCAAAGGGCTTTGCAGGAGGCCCTTTGAGCAGGGTTCTCCCAATGGTGGCCACTTCAGATGGTGGACTTCAACTCCAGAAACCCCCATTCCAGCATACCTCCCACTTCCTGTCGTAGAAAGATGGCAGATGGAAGGGAATGGCAAAAAGAGGGAAGGCAGGCATAGAGCGGTTGAAGTCTAGCCGAAAGCCGGCTGGGGAATTCTGGCAGTCGGAGCCCACCCATTCAATTCACACAATGCTGGGGCGCTGGGAGCTGGGCCGGCTGGGCTGGGTGTTCAGATGCCCATCTCCAATTCGCACACCCAGGTGAAGGTGCGGGAAACAGATGTTGTCGTTCCAACAGGGCGTCCTCATCTCATGTGGCCGCATCCTCGCCACCCCCGGAAGGCCGTGGCCCGTTAAACCAGTGCTGGCTGGCCTGGGCCCGAGTCCCTGAAAAAGGTGAAAGTGAGGGGGGAAGAGAAAGAAAAAAGGAAAGGGCGAAGGAGGGGAACGAAATGGAGGAGAAGGAAGGAGAGAACGAGGAGAAAAAGACCAGGGGCGGAAGGAAGGAAGAAAAGAAAGAAGAAAGAAAAGAAAATGGAGGAGGTGAGGATAGAATGGAGGGAAAGGAAGAAAAGAAAAGAAAGAGAAGGGAGAGAAAGAAAAGAAAGAGAAAAAAAAAATGGAGGGCAGGAGGAATAGTATGGGAGGAAGGAAGGAAAAGAGAGAGAGAAAGGAAAAGAAAGAGAAGAAAGAAAGGCATGAGGGAGGTAGAGGGCAGGGAGGAAAGAGGAAAGAAAGAAGAAAAAGAAAAAGGAAGGAGCAAGAGGAGAGGGAGGGAGGAAGTGAGGGAGAAGGAAGGAAGGAAAATAAAAAGGAAGGAAGCATGGAAGAAGAAAAGACAGGGAGGGAGGGAGGAGGGTGGGAGAAGAAAAAGAAAAAGGAGGAGAAAGAAAAAAGAAAGAATGAAGAAAGAACGAAAAGAAAAGAACAAAAAAGATAAGAACAAAAAAATGGAGAGGTAGACGGGAAGGGAGGGGCAGGATGGAAAGGAAAGAGGAAAGAACAGAAAGAAAGAAAAGAATAAAGAAAAAAAAAATGGAGGTAAGAAGGAATGGAGGGGAAGGAAGGAAGAAAAAAATGAAGGAAAGAAAAGAAAAGAAAGGAAGGAAAAAGGAAGGAAAGAGAAAGAAAGAGAGAAAGAGAAAGAAAAATGGACGATAGGGAGGAAAAAGGAGAGAGGGAGGGAAGGAAGCAAAGAACGGAGGGAGGAACAAAAGAAAGAAAGAGGAAAAAATAAGAAGAAGGAAAGGAAAAGAAAAAGAAAAATTAAAAATAAATGGAGGGAGGGAGGTAAGAAGGAAGGGACTAGGGGAGGGAAAAGGAAAGCGAAGAAAAAAGATAGGAAGAAAGAGAAAGAAAGAAAAAAAATTGGGGAGGGAGGGTAGGAAGAGAAGGACAGTAAAAGAAGAAGAAGGATGGAAGGGAGGGAAGGAAGGAAGAAAAAGGAAAGAAAGAATAAATAAATGGGAGGAGGAGGAGGGAGCATAGAAGGAAGGTAGGAAAGGACGGTAAGAGAAGAAGGAAGGATGGAGGGAGGGAAGGAAGGAAGAAAAAAGGAAAGAAAGAATAAATAAATAAATGGGAGGGAGGGAGGGAGGGAGGGAGCATAGAAGGAAGGTAGGAAAGGACGGTAAGAGAAGAAGGAAGGAAAGAAGAAAAAGAAAACATAATTGAATAGCTTCTGGCACCACAAAGCAACCAACCACCTCCAACCTGATCCCCCCCCCCATCCCCGCGTGATGGACTACAATTCCCATCGCCCCGAGCTCCTCATCTCGTTCTGCTCCTCCTTTACCGGGTGCGACCTCTCTCCTCCATCTGATTTTTCCCAGGTCTGCTATCCTTAGGGCAGGCGGCTGTCGCATCCTTGGAGGCCCCTTCCCGGCCAAGCCAGGCAGGTGCATAAAAGGAGAAGCCCACCTTTAAACCCCCATTAAACAGGGATTTAAAAAATATGTCCGACCGAACACTTTTTGGGGGTATTTCCCGTTGCCTCCCCCCAAAAAGTAGATACTATTGTTTGATCCGTGGCATAAAATAGAATAGGTAGAGGCAGTTATTTCTCTCTCTCTGGGCAGGATGAGAATTATATCTGCCAAGCAAAACTCCACCCTGGCAACAGGAAAGGCATCTGGCCAGTAAAGCCTTCAAAACTCCATTCAGTTGCCCAAGACTCCACCCCGCAAGGGTCCTTAAATGATGATGAGCCTACTGGTTAAAAAAAGAGGGAGGGGACTACTTTAATTACCTGGGGGGGAGGGAGGGACAGAGAGAGAGAGAAACAACGATTGACCGGACTCACTTTGGGTCAACGGTATAGGACGATCCATCCACCCACTTCCAGTCCCCGCTGGTGTCGGTCAAGCCGATCCAGGTGTTGCTCCCCAATCTGTGGGTCTTCACGAAGGCCTGGCATGAGAAAACAAGCCGCTTACCACCATGACTGAGCCCCGAATCTCCCCATCATTAAGCAAGACAGTTCATCAATTTTGGGGACCCTGCCCCTTCTTTGACGACCTTTCTCACCACGGTCCTTAGTGAACCAACTGCCATTGTTTGGTCAGACGGTTACAAAAGGGGAAGCAGGGACTCGTACATCCAGGGGTGGGATGCGCCCGGTTCAGCCCGGTTCTATAGAACCGGTCGCGCTGAAGAGCAGCAGATACCTGCCAAGTTGTTATTTTTCCTCCCCCCCCCCAACCATCAGCTGTTCAGGAGATTTAGATTAGCCAGGAAGCAGGAAACGGTTGGATTTCTTGCTTTCTAGCGAACCTAAAAGCAGAGCTGAGCCTTCCTAGCTTCTATTTTTCAGTGCAGGCTCAGGCAGCAGATTGCAGATAGATCTCTGAGTTGAAAAAAGTTGCCCTTTCTAAAATAAAAAAATTCAATGTTTACATACATGGTGAATTGTGAATTAATTTTATGAGTTGACTTGCAAGCAAATTTTATGTGACAGACTCAGGTCGCCGATGGCAGATGGATAGATCTCTGAGCGAATATGTGATTGTGTGAGCAACTCAATCGGCCTGCCTGCATGGCCTGCTTTGGGGTAAAAAGTTGCTCTCGTTTTAATAAAAAATTCAGTATTGACATACATGGTGTGTTGGGAGTTAATTGTGTGAGTTGGCTTGCTAGCAAATTTTATGTGACAGACTCAGGTCGCTGATGGCAGAAAGATAGATCTCTGAGTGAATCTGTCATTCTGTGAGCAACTCAATCTGCCTGCCTGCTTTGCCTGCTTTGGGGTAAAAAGTTGCTCTTCAATATTGACATAAATATTTATAATATTTACAGACAAGTCACATGACTCCCAAGCCACACTCACCAATTAGGCCACACCCACAGAACTGGTTGCTAAGAAATTTGGATCCCATCCCTGGCCGCCAGCCTGCGTACCTTCTCGTCGGCCGAGTTGAGGATGACCAGATGAGCTTTCTTCTCTTCGCAGTCTTTTCTGGCCTCTTGCCAGGTGTCTCTGGACTGGGTGGTCCAGTAGCAACTGGTGTGGAAGGACAGCCACCCTCGGGGGCAGCACCCAGTCATGCTCCCTGTTGTGTGGAGGGGAGAGGGGAGAGATCAGGGCATAGCGGAGGCCAAAACACAAAGAGGTCGAGACCTTTGGGGGGAAAAACCCCGCAGAGAAGCGCAATGAGGAGGATTGAAGGCCTGGAGAGTAAAGCAGGTGAAGGACGGTTGCAGGATTTGGGTTTGGCTAGCTAGTCTAGAGAAGGAGGACTTGGGGGGGCAGGATATCCGATGCCTTCCAGTATTTGAGGGGCTGCCCCCCAAGGAAGAAGGGGGTCCATCTATTTTCCCAAAGTACCAGAAGGCGGGAAAATGGATGGAAACTCACCCAGAAGAGAAGCAATAGGAGAAACTTTTTGACAATTAGCAAGTGGAACGATGAATAGAATGAACAGTATAGAAAATGAATAGAATAGAATAGAAACAGAATGAGAATATAATAAGAATAGAACAGGAATAAGAATAGAATAGGAATAAGAATAAGAATAGAAAGAATAGAATAGAATGAATAGTATAGAAAATGAATAGAATAGAATAGAATATTAGAATGGAGTGGAGTGGAATGGAATAGAATAGAATAGTAACAGAATAAGAACAGAATAGGAATAGAATAGAATGAATAGAATAGAATGAATAGTATAGAAAATGAATAGAATAGAATAGGAATTAGAATAGAATAGGAATTAGAATAGGAATAGAATAGAATGAACAGAATAGAATAGAAAATGAACAGAATTGAATGAATAGAATTGAATAGAAAGAATAGGATAGAAATAGAATAGAACGAATAGTATAGAACATGAATAGAATAGAATGAATAGAATAGAATAGAATGAATAGAATACAATAGAATAGGAAGAATAGAATAGAAAATGAACAGAATAGAGAATAATATGGAATGGAATAGGACAGAATAGAATAGTATTAATCTTATTGAATCAAATAGAATTAATAGATTAGAATTAATCAAAAAAATTAATAGAATAGAATTAATAGAGAATAGAATAGAATAAAGAATAGGAAAGAATAGAATACAGAATAGGAGAATAGACTAGAATAGAATTAAGAATAGAATAGATTTAAGAATAGAATAGAAAAGAAAAGAAAAAAGAAAGCTTTCAAGAAGAGACGACTGCCATTTGTCAGGAATGGTATAGGGGCTCCTGCTTGGTTGGGGGGTTGGACTAGATGACCTACTAGGATCCTTCCAATTCTGTTAATCTGTAATCTTTTGAGAATAGAGTGCAGAATATGAATAGAATAGAATTAAGAATAGAATAGAAATAATAATAAAAGGGAAGAGAAGAGAAGGGGAGGGAAGGGGAGGCGAGATAGAAATAGAATAGAGATAAAGATGGAATTCTTTACTGGCCAAGTGTGATTGGACACACAAGGAATTTGTCTTTGGTGCAGAAGCTCTCAGTGTACTTACGACAACGAAGTGATAGGTCATAGATCATAGTGACAATCACTCATCATAAGGTACAACAAGTGATAACATTAAATACCAGTCAGAGGCGGCATTCATTCATTCATTCATTCATTCATTCATTCATTCATGTTTTTGTAGTGTATATCAGAGGTGCAGCGACCCTGTGAGAGCTGCCTGCAATGAAATTTCATTTTAATGTATGCCGACTGGTGCCTGTTCCAAGGGACCATAAAGTTATTCTAAGTATAAATTCTAGCTCTAACCTAGTAGGAAAGAAGAGAAGAGAAGGAAGAGAAGAGCAGTGCAGCCTTACTACATGGATAACTAATTTTTAGGCCTAAGACAGTCATGTGTGAATTGTGTTCAGCAGAGTAAAGGCAGGGACTGGGGGAGGGACAACTTAATTGTTTTGGCATGTAATGCCTTATAGCAGTGGCGTCCAGAGGGGAGAACTTGAGTTTATATCCAGGAGGTAAGGAGTCTGTAGAAATTTAACTCAGCCCTCTTTCTAATTCATGCAGTGCAAAGTAAAATATAGAGAACTAGCTGGATCCCTGTGTGCGTCGCTACGAAATGAGGTGGTGGGGCTAAGTTTTTGGGGAGGAAAATGAGGAGGGAAAAAAAATCTGCCTCTGCCTCCCAGCCTCCATCATTATTCATCTGGCTAGCGTCCTGTCAGTGTGAGACAGCGGAGGGCTGTTTTGAAGCAGTATTTGCTGTGTGAGCAAGGAGGAGACAGCAAGGAGCCTGGGCGTGGCTTAGCTCAACTGTTCTGGACTAAAGCTGCTTGTGCTGCTCTGAAACTGAAACTCCTCTGTTTGTGTTTTGCCTTTGGAAAAGATTTCTTTTTGTGTGGGGAGGGGGAGTCAGACTCCTTAGCATCAGAGCATGTTAATAATAATAATATAGGAAATACTTAATGCTCTCATGGTCATTTGGAAAAAATCCATTTTTAGTGAGCCCACAGAAGCCAACAGGAGCATATGTGCCAAATTTCAAGTTTGTAAGCTTTATGGTTCTGGAGATTTTGTGATGATGAATGAGGGGCATTTAATTTTTATATATAGATAGACGATAGAAAGTAGATAGATAGAAGATATAGATAGAACATAAGTAGACAGATAGATAGATAGATAGATAGATAGATAGATAGATAGATAGATAGATAGATAGATAGATAGAACATATAGATAAAAGATAAAAAGAAAAGATAGATAGATAATAGATAGATAATAGAAAGATGATAGAGGATAGAAGATAGATAGAAAGATGATAGAAGATAGAAAGATAATGATAGATGATAGATAGATAGATATAGACAGACAGACAGATGGAAGATAGTGATAGATAGATAGATAGATAGATAGATAATATATAGAGGATGGAGGATAGAAAGAAGATAGATAGAAAGATGATAGATAGATGATCCATCTATCTATGTTCTATCATAGATGCAAAGATAGATAGATAGATAAATAGATAGATAGAGATAAATAGATGATATAGAAGATAGATAGAAGACATGATAGATAGATGATAGAAGATAGATAGATATAGACAGACAGACAGATAGAAGATAATGATAGATGATAGATAGATGGATAGATAGATAGAGATAAACAGACAGAAGATAATGATAGATAGATAGATAGATAGATAGATAGATAGATAGATGGATGATAGAAGAGATAAATGGAAGAGATAGATAGACTGACAGAAAGAGAAGATAGATAGATAGACAGATGATAGAAGATATAAATAGAAGAGATAGATAGACAGACAAAAAGAGAAGAGAGATAGAGATGATACAAGATAGATAGATGATAGAAGATAGATAGATGATAGAAGATAGATGTAGATAGTAGATAGATACTAGATAGAAGATATAAATAGAAAGTAGATAGATAGACTAGAAAACGAATAGATGTAGAATAGATAGATAGATTTAAGAATAGATAGAAAAATAGGTAAAGGCTAGGTAGGGTAGGTAAGATAATGATAGATCAATAGATGATAGAGGAACAGATAGAAGATAGAAAGATGATAGAAGAATAGAAAGATGCCTGGGTTAGATGATTATCTTATCTAGTTCTATCAGATGCAAAGAAATTAGATAGATTAGATAGAATATAGACAGACAGCACAGATGGAAGATAGTGATAGATAGATAGATAGATAATTGCATAGATAGATAGATAGATACGCATAGCATCAATTGGTCGATAGAGGATAGAAAGAGATCGTATAGAACAGAGAGGTGCATAGATAGATGATCATGCCTATGTTCTAGTCCATAGACTGCAAAGAATAGATAGATAGATAGATATAGATAGATAGAGATAAATTAGACTGATATACGAAGTAGATAGAAACATGAATAGATAGAATGATAGAAGATGAGATAAATAAGACCAGACAGACAAGAAGTAGGACAGATACATGATCAGATATAGATACGATAGGATAGATAGACTAGAGTAAAGAAAAATAATGATAGAAGATGACAGATAGATAATGATAGACTAGCATGTGATGAGATAAATGGAAGAGATAGATTAGACTGACAGAACAGAGACAGATAGATTATAGACAGATGATAGAAGATATAAATAGAACGCAACATCAGCATCAGCACCCAAATAGAGAGCGAAGAGAGATAGAGATCGATAAAGATAGATAGATAGAAGACAAGATAGATAGAGTAAGAAGATAGATGTAGATAGTACGTAAGATACTAGATGATTCGAGAATATAAATAGAAATAGATAGATATGATAGAAAGATAGATAGATAGATAGATAATAGATTCTAAAGTAGATTAAAAAATATTTGTAGGTAGGTAGGTATAGAGGTAGATAAATAGATGATAGAGGATAGATAGACAGAGTAGATAGAACAGATGGAAAATATGAAGATAGAAAGATGATAGTTAGCATGAATTATCTATCTACTATGTTGTCTATCAGCATGCAAAGATAGATCAGATAGTAGATGATACCGATTAGAAGGAAAGACAGATGGATAATAGTATACGATTAGACTCATTAATAATAGATGATAGATAGAAGATAGATAATAGAATCAGAGTATGGAGAGCTGATAGATACGAGATAGATAGAAGATCGATACAGAACGTCCGATGACATATCAGTCTCTAGCATAGATGAGAAAGATAGATAAGTAATAGGATAGATAGAGATGGATACGAATAAATAGATGAACTGATAGATAAGATTAGATAGAAAACTAGGTAGTGGAGTAGATAGAGTGATCAGGAGATCAAGATAATAGAACGATAGCATCCAGATAGATAATGATAGATACGATAGACGCGATAGATAGCTGATACCGATAGACAGATAGACAGACCGACTCACGACTGATCAGAATAAAGAATTAGTATAGACACGAAAGAGAGAATAGTCTACATGATAGGACATATATTAGATGATAGAACACAGGAAAGAGAGTAGAGATGATAGACAGATAGTAACAGAAGAAGATAGATGTAGAGAATAGATGTAATCATAGTAGATAGATAAGAGATAGAAGATATAAATAGAAAGTAGATAGATAGATTAGATAGAAATGATAGGATAGCATAGATAGATAGATCGATAGTACGATAAGATAGATAAACTGGGGAGTAGATAGATATAGATTGAATAGTATGACGAGATAGATACGAAGATAGATAGAAATAAGAATAGACATAAGTTCATAATTCGCTAGTTAAGCAAGTAGATAGGGAAGCAACGATAGTAGATCATATAGTATAGATGATAGATAGATAGATAGATATGATATACCATGACAGATCATAGAAGATAGATGAGTAGAAAATATAGATGAGAGGTAGATAGATAGTAAGACAAGAACTACAGATTAGAAGATAACTGATAAAGATGTGAAATAGATAGAATAGAAGACAGATACGATGATAGCACAGAGGTAAATAAAAGGAATAGATTAGATAAGACAGACAGAAAGAGAAAGATAGATAGTTAGACTAGCAGATGATAGTAATGACCAGATAGTGGATAGAAGATAGAAATAGAACAGAAGATAGATAGATACCCTGTTTATCCAACAATACGGCCTCGTCCCCAATAGGACGTCCCAGCATGTTTTTTATAGGCATAAATGAAATTTGAGGGCCTATTTAAAACATGTTGAAATGGGGTGGAAGGGGGGCTGCTGTTAGGAAGCAACCTTTGTGTTGCACACGGCCGATATGGTGCTGCCTGCGTTGACCCCGAATACGAAAGTGCGCCCACAACGCGAGGGTCAACATCCAAGCTGTCGCCGCCCACCCGCCCAAAGATGCAAGGGGGGAAATAACGTTGCATCCCTGTCGAAACAGACCGCCTCGCCATTTTTTTCGGGGGCTCAAAAAAAAAATACAACGACCGGCTTAATTATATGAGAAACACAGTGAGATCAATAGATAGATAGATAGATAGATAGATAGATAGATAGATAGATAGATTAGATAGATAGATAGATAGATAGATAGATGATACGAGAGATAGAGAGATAGAGAGATAGAGAGATAGAGAGATAGTAGATTAGATATAATGTAGCAGTAGATAGATGATTGGTAGATTGATATAGATGATAGAATGATAAGATAGATGATAGATAGACAGCCATAGATGGATGGATGGATGGATAGATAGATAAGATAGATAGATTTAAGATAGATACGAAATAGATAGGATGGTAGGTAGGTAGAGATGAATAGATAAACGATAGATAGATAGATAGATAGATAGATATGATAGATAGATAGAATAGATAGATAGAATAGATACGATAGATTAAGATAAGATA
>BHFT01024291.1:0-49668 GCA_004320025.1 Laticauda laticaudata | reverse complement strand
AGATCCAATTGGACCATCCAGGAGCAAAGATATCGGCAGCGATCTCAGACCTCCAAGATCGCATGCCGTATCGTCGCAACGCTAGCTCCACCCCGCAAAAAAAATGTTTCTTCAGGTTCTTGTATACCTTAATCCAGTCGATTGGTTAAATAGTGGAAAAAACCCAAAAAAGGAAGAAAAAAAACCTTAAAAAGAAAAAGGAAAAATTGTTAAGTATTGTAGGTGGCGGGAAAAAAAAAAACTAAAGAGAAAAAAAAATCTTTAGGTTCTCTCCAAGTAATTGATCTTGTTCGTGACCTGAATTTTCAGTAAGTCTGCCAGTTCTTCCTTTTGTCTTGATAGCATATTCTTTGTCAANTGCTTCTAGTGGGTCTTCTAAGATAAAAACCAGGTCATTTGCAAATGGTTGCAACTTAAATTCTTCCTTTTAAATCTTAAAGTAAAGAAAAAACTCTCACCAAACCGGTACACTTTCTCTTTCTATTCTCTTCCATTTTGGAGCTGTCCCAACTTCAGCAGCTTTAATGGCTGCCTCTTTGCCGCTGGCAAAAAGAGCTTCTCCTGGATCTACCAGGGACTTTGTGGTATCCCTGGGATCAACAGGATGTGCTCTTTACATTCACTGTCTCTTCGGGATGGTTTAGATCCGTTTGGACCGTCCAGGAGCAAAGATATCGGTGGCAATCTCAGACCTTCAAGATTGCACGCTGTATCGTCACGACGCCAGCTCCGCCCTTCGAGCAGTTTGAGCTTTCTGAGTTGGTGCAGAAAGAAGATTCTTTGTTGTGTTTTTTATGACATTTTTGATGTTAGGTGTCCATTTTAGGTCTTGATATATGATAGAACCTAGAAATTTGACTACTGTGTTGTCTAGTATTATAAGAGATGGTAATATGGGAAGGTTTCTCCTAAAGCCTACCACCATTTCTATGGTTTTCGGTGTATTCAATTCCAGATTGTTCTGGTTGCACAATGAGGCTACTTGTTCAACCTCTTGTAGGTACGTGGATTCGCCGTTGTCTCGAATGAGACCAATCACTGTTGTATGATCTGCAAACTTCAGAAGTTTAACAGATGGATCGTTTGAGATGCAGTCACTGGTGAAAAGGGAGAAGAAAAGTGGAGAGAGCACACAGCCCTGGGGGGGATCCTGTATTAATTGTACAGGTATCTGATGTGATTTTGCCTAGCTTCACCTGCTGCTTCCTGTCTGTTAGGAAGCTTATGATCCATTTACAAGTGTGTTCAGGTACCGTTAGCTGATTTAATTTAGTTAGAAGAATGCCTGGAATGATGGTACTGAATGCTGAACTAAAGTCTACAAAGAGGACCCTTGCGTAAGGTGTTTGGAGATTCAAGATATTGTAGGATATAATGCAGAGCCACATTAACAGCATCATATGTCAATATATTTGCTCCAGTGGTGGTATTCAGCAGGTTCTGACCAGTTCTGGAGAACCGGTAGCAGAAATTTTCAGTAGTTCAGAGCACCAGCAAATGCCACCTCTGACTGGAGGTTTTGCAGTATCCTTCCCCTGCCACACCCACCAAGCCACGCCCACAAAACCAATAGTAAAAAAATTTGAATCCCACCACTGATTTGCTTGGTATGCAAATTGCAGGGGGTCTAGCAGCAGATCTGTGATGGTTTTCAGGTGGGACAGCACTAGCCTTTCAAAGGTTTTCATAACTACATGTATTAGAGCAACTGGTCTGTAGTCATTCAGTTTCCTGATGGAGGGCTTCTTCAGCACTGGGATGACAGTAGAGCATTTGAAACAAGAAGGAACATAGCACATCTCTAGTGATTTATTGAAGATTTAGGTGCCAATTGGTCAGCATAGACTTTTAGGCAAGAGGGAGTTGTCTGGGCCTGGTGCTTTTCCTGGCTTTTGTCTGTGAAATACATCTTGCACTTCTTTTTCTGAAATCACCAGGGGTTGTGAACCCAATGGACTGGGGTCAGTTTTGGGAGGTTTGGCTATTGTTGGTGTATCTGAGATGGGTTGTGAAGATAGGTGGCTGTAGTTTCCTTTCAAACCTACAGTAGAACACATTCAGGTCATCTGCCAGTTGTTGATTTCCTTCAGCCTGGGAAGGAGGTTTGCTACAGCCAGTGGTATTTTTAAGAGTTTTCCACATGTTTGCTGGTTCATTTGTTGAGAGCTGATTCCTTAACTTCTCAGAGTAGCTTCTTTTTGCTGCTCTTATCTCCCTTGTTAATACATTTCTGGCCTGATTGTACAGCATTCTGTCACCTTTTCTACAGGCTTCCTCTTTGGAGCGACGTAGCAGTTAAACAGTTTTATGAAGTTATAGAATAGAATATTATAAAATACAAAGTAAATAGAATGAGGGGGAGGGGGAAGTGAAGTGAGGAAAGATGGGGGGAAAGTAGTATTGACTTCTGACTCACTCTGTTACAGTAAAATAAGGCATTAATATCAAATCATAGCTTTTTGCTTTTCCATAATAGTTTGAACAAGTCATCACTATAAAGATCTATCAGTCTAATCTGTAAAACCCAAAGTCAGAGTTTGATTTTTTTCCACATCAAGGACAAAGTACTTGTGTTTTTTTCTTTAATCAAAGTAGTCAGTTTTGCCATTTCAGGCAACTCCATCAACTTCTGCAGTCATTCTTCCGTGGCAGGAATTGAAATGTCCTTCCATTTTTGCAAATACAATAGTGTGATGATCCAGGACAAGGCACGAAGCCAGCTGAGAGTTTAAACTCCCCTTTAATGCTCCAAATTTCCCCCCAAATGCTCCCACGTTCTTGGCAAGTCCTAAAGCACACACACACGCACAGCAGCGTCAAGCTGTGCACAGTCCAACAAAGCAAAGGAACAGGGAAATGAGTCCATGAAGCAAGGAACAATTAGTCCATGAAGCAAGGAACAAGTAATGAGTCCACAAAGCAAAGAACAAACAATGAGTCCATGAAGCAAGGAAGAAGTAAGCTGTCCTGCAAACTCCAAATGACTGTACTAGCATATCAAACTCTACAAATTCAGTGTTTGTTCCCAACAAATGCTCCTCCCCACAGCGTCTCCTTAAATCTCAGTCCCCAGTTGTGCCTTGTGAAGAGGGGTGGGGCGCTCTCCTCCCGAGTCATTGGGTTGGCCTGCACTGTTCCCACCTTCTCTCCACTGTCTGTGCTCGGGGATTAGAAGGGGCGGTCCTCATCGCCTGAGCTCCATTACTCCTCATTTCCATTCCTTGCCCTCTCTCAGTCATCCTGCCCTCATTCCTCCCTGCTAACAAGCCATCCCAATCCTGAGGGACTCTGGGGTGCCTCATCCTGCTCTTCCCCACATTTCTCCGAAGCCAACGAAGCCGGCCCCTTGATCTCTGTAGACTCTAGCTCCAACACGTCCTCCTCTGCAAATTCAGGCTCTGACAGGAGCATGACAAGTAGTCTTGCTGCTGTCAACATCTATAAGTAATCATTTTTTTCTCCAGTTCTTTTTCCACTAGACCCAGAAGGAAAAGTTCTGTGTTCATTTTTATCTCTGTTTTCAGAATTTTCTTTTTTCTTTTTTAAATAAAATTTTATTTCAGTTTTCACAAAAAAAAACACAACACATCTTTTTTTTAGTGAACAGCATGATTCCAGGTTTTCACATCTCCATACAGGCATAGTTTCAATTACGTATTCATCTTTCCTATTTAATTTCATATCTTACCACTACTTTGTGTATTCTCTATCATTTTTTTCAAATACTTCCCTCAGGCTTATTTTATAGATTACCCATTCATTTCTTAACCTATTTCTTTTCCCTTTAAAAAAATTCTCATATCTTCATAGTAATTATACTTATACTTTTATCTGTCGTGTTTACAATTTTATCGCATGTTCTTATTTCATCATTTCCAAAAATTTTATCCTCATTTCAAACATTACAAAACAGAGATTTCCCTTACAGTTGCCAATTAAAATGTGCCACCCTATAGTTTATAATTAATTCTCATAAAACATTCAACTTTTAATTATCCCCTTAAACATTTATAACAATCATTCCCTAACAAATACATAGCTTATATAACTTTTCCATCAGATTCTGCATGGTACTTTCCCCTTAAATTACCTCAAATACATTTCTAATTTCAAAAAGAAAAAATAATCTGTTCAATGCATCATAGAAACTGATATTAATCTCATTACAACCGTTCTTATTCATTTCAGCTGTATTCTGTGATTCATTAGGTATGATTAAGAAACATATCATTTCTCTTTTTTCACCTTATTCCCTTTATCTCTATTTATAATCTCTTTTCAACAAACCTCATAATTCATTTCAATTATATGCCATATGTAAATGAAACATAGCCAATAAATTTATCATATTTTCTCTTTCTTTCACATTTATTCCATTTATCTCTATATTTAGTTTAACAATTAATAAGCATTATAGTTACAAACAATATCAGTTTCAATCTTCCACTTTAATAATCTATATTTTCCTACTTTCTAAATAGTTTGTTAGATCTAATACATTTGTACTATCCCTTATCACCTTGCAGAATCCTTTCTCTTAATTCTTTGTTAACCATTATCTCTGTGTCTTTTAAATAAACAATTTCTTTTCATTTTTGTTCAATTTCCATATTTCATTGCTTCCTGATTCTGTTTCTTATTATTTCTTTTCCTCTTCATTTTCCCCCTCTTTTTCTTACTCCAGTTTTTATCCCCCTCCCTCTCTAAAGCTTCCTTCTGTAATTCTCTTTTCTGCTGTTTTCTTATACGTTATTTGGATTTCAAACTATTCCCTTTTTTGATTGCCTCCTCAAATCTCCAATTCTTAATTCCCATTATTTCCCCTTTTCACTTTAACCCTCGTTGCTCCACTTGTTTGTTAAAAATGGCCTCTTCTTTATTCAGCTCTTCCTCTCCTTCTGCACTCCTTGATGTTCTTCATATTCTGAGATTGCCATTTCTAAAAATGTAGAGTAAAGCTAAATGATTTCCCTTCCTCTTGCAACTTTTCTTTCATGTTTCCTAGTTCAATTTTCAATTCCAGAAAAAGGTCTGCCATCTTTAAACACTTCTGCCCAATAATTTAATTTAACCAATGTTTAAAAGTTATTTCCAACAGTTAATTTAAATTAGTTCATCAAGTAATCCAATATCCAAAATTTGTATATATTCCAAAATCGCCAAACAGTCCCAGAACAGTTTCTTCTTGCTTCTTTCTTTGTTTCAAAGTTCAATGCTCCACTTTCCAGAGGCTATATTTTATTGTTTCAAGATTTCACTTACTTTGTGTCAGTCCTTTAAGCAAATCAGGTAGATAATAATAATAAATATTGCCACTAGATGGCACTCTCTGCTATGTCCAAATTTCACCCTTTTTCCTCCAGTCTTTTTCTCTTTAATGGCTTTTAGAATTCAAAATTATTTATTTTTTCCTTTGACACATTCAAGTCCAGCTTTATCTTTGCTTATTTAGTCTCAGGATAATATATTTACCAATTTAAACAAGTATCTTCCTCAGTCTTCTCTTTTAAAATTCAAAGCCATTTTCAGCTGTCAAATTTCTCCTTTTTTTCTTCATTTCTCTGTTGCCGCTTTAAGAATCTTTCTTAAAAATCCTTAAGTATTTTAATTCCGGGGTACCTTTTATTTAAATGTTGCGCTTGATTAGCCTAGTCATTCAAGCCACCCTCCTCTTCACCATTCCTGCGCACTCTTGTCCCAGTCAGCTCTTCCTCTTCAGGGTGGCCATCTTGACTACCGCTACAGCCGTCTTCGGAGAGGAGTGTTTGCCAAGCCAGGGAGGAAAGATGCGGCTCTCCTCTACCCAGCTGGCAGTCTCCCCCTTCTTCACCACCTCTGTGGGGTAGCTCTGGCCCCAAATCAGTTCGATTGGGGCCCTCCAACAGGAGAGTATGAACTGAAACCATGGACAATCACGGATTTTGGTCTGTCAGCGAGGAAGTCCAATAGGAAGTCACAATTTTCAGAATTTTCTGTATTAAAATATGAATCATACTCCAATTTTTTTTTGTTTTGTCACATGTCCACCATAGATGATAAAAAGTCCCTTCTTTATTTTTACACTGCCAACATTCATCTGACATGCCTTTATACATATTGGATAACTTATCTGGTGTTAAGTATCAATGATATGTCGTCTTATAGAAATTATCTTTTAGATTATAATTTAATGTAAATTTTATTTTTTTATATACAAATTTGAATAAAAATTAAGAAACCCCTTTTAATGAGTTTTTTATGAGTTCATTGTCTGTTATTACATTATTTTCCAATCATTGTCTTTTCTATTTCTTTTCTTAATTTATATGCGAACCATCTGCCTGGTTTGTTAGCAAATTCAAAATGTCTTTGTTTTGCATATTTCAATTTTGTTTCTATATCCTGTAAAGTTAACATAGATAATTGTTGCCATAATAGTTTAATATGGTATAGAATTTTAGTGTCCATAGGTGTCTTTTGCAATTGTGTTTTCTTTCTGTCTAATTGCATTCAGTATCTTTTCCTGGGATTTTTTGTCTTCTCTATGCGATTGTACTGTATGAAATAGCCCCTTGTAACTGCTAGCTACTAGCATCCCATGCTGTCATTAAGCTTGTCCCTTTCCCAAGTTTATTCTCAAAGTATTCCTGCAATTACTTTTTGCGGTCTTCTACAATCCTTTCCTTTTGCAAAATAGCTTCATTTAGTCTCCATCTGAAATGCAAGCTCTTTCCTCTTAAAACCAAAAGCACTGGATTATGGTCTGAGAAAGATTTAGTCAGAAAGTCCACTTTCAGAATTTTATTTGCAAGATTTTTTGATATCTATATCATATCAATTCTTGAAAAAGACTTATGTCTTTCAGAGAAGAAGGTATATTCTCTAGCATCTCTGTTTTTTTATATGTCCATGAGTCTATTACTACTAGATTATCCGTCATCTCAAAAAAAAAAAAAGTCTTCGATAATTTACCCTCTGAGGGTTTAACCCCTTTGGTGGATGTTCTATCCAAAGCTGGTGTAATCACTCTGTTCCAACCCTTCAACATAAACCAGTTTCCATATGAGAAAGGCAGTAACTGGTCTATTAAATGATTTTAAAAATGGCTTCTATTATCATTTGGCCTATACCCAGCCACTACTATTGATTTTATCCCATTAAGTTCAATTTTCACTGCTACAAATTTACCATAGTCATCTGCTATAAGTAGCTTACTTTTTTAAATTGGGGTTTTATATATAAAGCAACTCCATTAAACTTTTTTACACCAGCTGATATAATTTCCTCTCCTAATTGTTTATTTATAAAATATTTCTTGTTTCTTAATATGTGTTTCTTGAAGACAGACTATATCCAAATTGACTTTCCTCAAATAGTGAAATAATTTTTTACACTTCGTTGGAGCATTTGCTCCATTAATATACAACGTGATAAACTTAATCTTCATCTTTAAGCACCATAATGGATTCCTGTATACCTTAGCCACTTCTTTCTTTCTTCTTCTCTCTGCCATGTCTCTTCTTCAATGTCAACTTTAGGGTCTTGCACAACCACTTTTTAAAAATCTTAATTGGTCACTAACTTGTTTTCTATACCTATTTCTCCAGATGGATCAAGAATTAACTTATATGTGATCAAAAAAATCCTTAGCTTTATCAATGGAATTCAGCCAAAATCTTTGTTCATTCCAATCTATCCCAATGAAATAAGATTTTTCTTTGCTTCAGGATATCGGTAAGGAAAGCGTAAGCTTTCTTTTTTCTCAAAATTCTAACTGGAGTTTCCTTCAAAACAATAACATTGGTTAACTGAGCCAAGGCCTTCACCATCTTTGATCTGATATCTTCTGGTTGTTCAGGTATTCCATGAAATCTTAAATGAAATTCTTTAATCCAAGCTTCCAAATATGTGATCTCAACTAATTCCACTTCACATATGGCATTTGTCTTCTCCATTCCATGATCCATACAATCTATTCTGGCTTTCACCTGTTTCATACCTCCTTTTAGAGTTTTAATTTCTTACTGGAGCTCCCTTACGAGTCATCGATCTTGGTTTCCAGGTTTATCCCCAGAGTTTGAATCATTTTTAATTAGTATTAAAACCATAAATGTCTTTGAAAGTCCTATTTCTCCTGAAAGTTTCTTTGTCTTCTTCCATGTAGACATCCTTGTTTTTAAGATCAAAAAAATTAAACTTTTTAAAATTATAAGTTACAGATTTGTAGATTTGAAGCCTATATTTCACTGGATTTAATAGGACTAAGTTTTCTTAAGCAGAATCAGCAACATCATAGGCTCCCTCTTGTGGTGGTGAATCAGCACTGTTATCTAAAGGGGCCTCAAACAGAAGAGGGGAAGAGGCAAAAAAGGAGGAAAAGAGGGGGAAAATAGGGAGGAAAAAAGGGGGAAAACTTTACAGTATGTGACCACAAATATCCATATTGTTAAATATTGTTTAAAATGAAACTGTTCACCCCCTTCACAGCAGTCCCTGCACTTCATACAAAAAAATCATTTTTAGACTCCAAAAGCCAAATCTATTGAGTCAGCTAAAAATCTAAAGTTCACTGAAAAGCTTAGACCAAAAGTTACAAAAACAGAACCAGAGATAATTTCCATGTGCTTATTCCAACTCAGCTATCTCAGCTCCACCCTCTCACCATATTAAATCACAAAACCTCCAAAATTGATGGAGAATCCACAAAAAAAATGCTCTTTTGCTGGAGAATCCACAAAAAAATGCTTGTGTTTTTGTGGAGAATCCACAAAAAAAATGCTCTTTTGATGGAGAATCCACAAAAAAGTGCTCTTTCAGCATGAAAGGTAAATATGCAAAAAAAAAACCTAGTGGCTAAGAAGTGGTGGCACCCTTTATTGTCCATTAGAACAGCTGATTGTTCCACAGTGAACTTGCTTGGTTGCCCTGCCCCAGCCAGGGACTCACTCGATTACTTCTTTTTCTTCAAGAACCATTCTGAGAGCTCCCAGCTTCCCATGGGAGCAAAGGGGTTGATTTCAAAAGCCTCCACCTTTCCTCTGTGTGTGTGTGTGTGTGTGTGTGTGTGTGTGTGTGTGTGTGTGTTCTGGCTTAGAAAACACTCTAAGCATCAAATTGTAGAAAGTCCTACAGGGGAGCTGAAAGTTCCCCTTGCTGTCAAAGGGGAGGATTCTGCTGGAAGTCAAGATTACAACCATTTGTAAAACCTAGCATGATAGTACTATATCCTCCAGTCTCATTCCTCACATGATTAAATGAATAAGGATAATTTTAGTGTTCTGATATCCTAGCATGTATTATGATTCTGTAAGAACTATCAGTATAGTCTTGGCTACAAGAAAAAAAAATCATAGCTGTGAATCTGTCAGAAACAATATTTTGCAGAAGATGTTGTTTAAGGCCTTGTCACACTGCCCAACGGATGCAAAACGGACACAACGGACGAGAAAAATGTTCCATCCGTTGTTATCGCTCTCAGAAGGGGCAAAAATTTGCATAACCGGAGCGGATAACATGGACGCGGGAGAGACGCAGGGCGGATGGAAAGCGGATGTGGAACGGAAGCCCAGCGGATGGAAGCAGATGGGAGTGGATGGCACATCCGCTAGGCTTCCGGGGGGACCTCAGCAAAGTGGACGTGGAACGGATACAGCGGATGCAGAGCAGATGAAGCGGATGCAGAGCGGATGCAGAGCGAAAGCCTAGCGGATGCCGAGCGTTAATTGCCATGTGGGGAGGATGCATTGTGTCAGCCCGCGGATATAACGGAAGCAGCTCGGAAGCAGGTCGCCATTCAGAGGAAAGACCTGCTTCCAGACACATCGACTGCCTTGCCTGTCCTGCCTGCAAGCCTTGCTGCCAGCCTTGGTGCCTGCCTCCCTGCCAGCCTTGCTGTCTGCCTGCCTGCCAGCCTTGCTGCCAGCCAGTCTGCCTGCCAGCCTTGGTGCCTGCCTGCCTGCCAGCCTTGGTTCATGCCTTCCTGCCACCTTGGTGCCTGCCTCCCTGCCAGCCTTCCTGCCAGCCTTGGTGCCTGCCAGCTGCCTGCCAGCCTTCCTGCCAGCCTTGGTGCCTGCCTCCCTGCCAGCCTTCCTGCCAGCCTTGGTTCCTGCCAGCCTCCCTGCCAGCCAGCAACCCCACAACCATGCTGAAGCACAGCAAGCCTCAGCCATCTGCTGCCAGCCCTTGCAAGAGGGACAGAGCTACCATCCCACCCCCTGGCCCTCACTCTGGTTCTGCTGGGGCTTCTGCAGCACGGGCTCGCTCTTCGGGCCTGGGGCTTCTGCTGCTTCTGCTTCTGGAGGAACTGATGACAAGCACTCCAGCACCAGCCACCTCCACAGCACCTGCACCCTTCACCCCTGAGACTGAGCAACCAAGAGGAGTGCCAGAGACTCATTTTTGTTTTATAGCTTCTTGTTAATAAAGTCTATTTCTGATTAATACACTTGCTTCGTTTCTTTTTTTTTTATAAAGTCTTGGTTGGAAACTTTTAGAAATGGTTTAAGCCTTTGCATGCTTGTGGAATGGGTTAAGATAGTAGTGGGATGGGCAGGGATCTCTTTGGGATGGTAATAGCTGTGGGATAGTAAACCTCCAGTGCAAGCATAGTGGGACTGCATGGTCCACCTCCCAGCCACACCTAATGCCCTTTATTATCAATAACAACGTAAGCATTGATCCACACATTTGAACATAAACACAACTCTTTATTAAATGCCCTGTCATTGTAGGCCCACCCAACATACATGGCCCAATCTCATCAGTGTGATGAGACACACTGAAGGAAGCATCCATTAAGCATCTACCATCCTGTCTTGCCACTCCACTGCTCCAGCTGGGAGTTGCATCAGTTGTTCAGGAGGTTGCGCTGCTTCTTCCCTTCACGTGAAGCTCTGTTGGGACCTTGCACATCCTCAGTGTCTATCAGGTTTCGCCCTTGCCTCCATTCCCCAGGCTCCATGTCCCCATTGCCCTGTTGGAGGTCCACGAGCCTGTTCTGCAAGACTGGGTAGCGGGTGCGCATGAGATTGTGCAGGATGCAGCAAGTTTCCATGATCCTCCTCACGGTCTCTGGGCGATGCTGCATGGTGGTGAGAAGTACCTGGAACCTGTGGCCAGGATGCCAAAGGTGTTCTCCACCACCCGCCTTGCCCTGGACAGCCTGTAGTTGAAGATCCTCTCTTCACGGGTGAGGAGTCTGGAAGTGTAGGGCTTCATGAGGAGGTTGTGAGGAAGGTGTCATCCCCCACGATGAAGTAGGGCACATCTTGCGTGTCATTGGGCAGGGGTTCTGGATCTGGGAACCCACGATGAGGTTGCATTCCAGCTTCTCCTTGAGGTGACTGGCGTTGTATACCTGGGCATCTGAAGATGACCCATTGCCTGAAGCATCGATGTACATGAACTTGTAGTCAGCATCGACCATGGCGAAGAGGATGATGCTGAAGAAGCCCTTGTAATTGAAATAAGTGGACCCCGACTTGGCTGGAGCTTTGCAGGCCACGTGCTTGCCATCTATGGCTCCAACGGTGTGGGGGAAGTTCCACTTCTGATACCACTGCTCTGCAACTTTCTTCCATCCTTCTTCAGTGGAGGGGCACTGGAGGAGCTCCTCCTTGTATTCTTCGATGATGGCCTGCACCACTTCTCTGACCACAATGCTGATGGTGTTGGGTGGCACCCTCCAGCCATACTGCATGCTCCTGTAGGTGGTCCCTGAGGCCAGGTGGTGCAGAGTCAGTGCCACCTTGAGCCCAGGTTCCAGGCTGGGCCGAAGTTGGTGTTTTGCCTTGGTCAACCTGGGTGTCCGGCGCTGCACAACTTCGTCAAACATGGCTGGCGGCATCCTCATGAAGTTCTGGAATGCACGAGGGTCTTTGTTCCTGAGCTCCACCATCAGCTTGTTGTACAGTCCGTCCTCTGCTCTTCTGGTGAACCATCTTCGTACCCAGACGCTTCTTGGCCGCCCCTTTTTCTTCCCGTAGTAGAGTTCACAGAGCCTGTAGATGGCTTCGCACTGTTGCAGAAGGATGGTGGCTGCCAAAAGGACTGTGTTATGATCCACGGTGGACATGACTGGATGCTGTGGAAGAGGAAGAGGCAGATGAAGGCTGCCGAGGTCTGAAGCAGGGCTGCTGTTTCTGAAAGTGAGATCCAGATGTGTTGCTCCCCTTTTTATAGGCAGTATAGGTGTCCCTTTGCATCCTTCAAGGCATCCTCTAGACATCCTTAATATCGAGATAGGTCCCCTCTGCGAACGTTTTTCCATTTAAAACACTTTGTTTCCGCTAGGCATCCGTTCTGCATCCGTTCTGCGTCCGTTCCGCTTTCTTCCCTGTGTCCGAAGCGGATGGAGTTGCACGGATGTGCAGCGGATGCCTAGCGGATATAGCGGATGCGTAACGGATGCAGAACGGATGCCTAGCGGATGCAGAATGGACGAATTGGATACATTTTCCGCGCAAAAAGTTTTGAGCAGCTCAAAAACTTTCTGAGCGGGTGAAACGTCAATAAATGGATGCTGGACAGATAGAGAGGAAGCAAAACGGAGGCAGTGAGTACATCGCGTTAACCAACGGATGGGCAAGCTTTTTTGTCCGTTTTACATCCTCTTTGCATCCGTTGGTGCAGTGTGACAGGGGCTTTAGATTAGATTTTCTCACTTATGAGAGTTTAGAATTAGTAAGAACCAAGTTTAGTAAGAACACGAGTTTTCGTAAAAGAGGGATGAATGCTAGCAGACAGAACTTGGCACAAAATAAAAAAAAACTAAGATTTTTTAAGAATACTTTATAGTTTCAATGAAAGTTGTTTAGATACCCCAAAAGAGACAAGAAAAAAGCTCATGTTCTTTGCTTGATTTGAGTGACCGTATAGTTAAAAGATGTTATAGTTTTGTCATACTGGAATTCAATATAATACAAACATAAGCAATAGAAAAAAATCACACTAGTGTCTTAGACTACAAAAAGAGCTGATTTCAACAAACTTAGAAAGAGCTTGAGAGGGATTCCATGGATGAAAATCTTAAAGGGGAAAACAACTCAAGACCTTTGAGAAACTCAGAAAAAATGATTATAAAAGCCCACTCCACCACTTTTTGACGATCTTGGCTTATAATAAAATAATAAATTATAACACATGTATAAACACATGTTTAACACATCTTCCTCTGGCAAGAGGAACACATCTTGCAAGTTTATCAGACAGATGGCAAAGGGAACAAAGCTGTTACAGAATCTGGTAGTCCTGCTAGAAATACTTGGAAACTTCCTCCCAGAAGGGAGCAACAGAAATAGACCATGAAGTGGATGAGTGTGGTCTCTTAACAATGCTTTGAGCTGTAAACACATAGTGCTTATAAAGGTGGATTCAGGCTGTCTGCTAATTGCTCACAATCCTATCTGGCTTCCCCCATTGACTTTGCTTGTTGGAAGCCCCCCTAGGAAGGACATAAATGACAAACAAACAACTATTAATGGACAAATGCCAATCAAACTGTTAATGAGCGAATCCCTAGCTAAGTAAGAAACACAGATCGTAAACTCAAGCAGAAGCTCTGGAGGCATCAGGTTGGCTTAAAATTAATTCAAAAGATGAAAAACACTTTGGACAGATCCTTTCCTGTAATGTCCTGAAAATGTTTTACAGTATCCTCTGCCTTCAGGTATAATAGAAAATACTATTGCCATAGATTCCCTTAAGCATATATATGCCATATGAAAAATTCCAACTGCAAAACAGGAAGAGCAACTACAAAAACATCTTCCTCAGCCTTTTCTCTACCACCACCCTTGGTTGCATCATGGGTAACAATATGCATTTATAAGTGTAGGATTATATTGAAACTTAAAGAATAGAATGTATCAGTTGGTATATGATGTTCAAACTAGCTAACTGCTGTTGTGCATTATTGCTTTACTTTGCTTTCTTGAAGTACATAAGATTGCTTTTTTGAAGTTCTCACTAAAAAAGTAAAATTGCAAGTATATCTTCAAAAGCAAGCCTATATAGAGGATATCTGAAGGACTTGGAGGCAAACAACAATAGGCTGACAGCCGATGCAGACTTAAAAAAAAGAAGTATTACTTCCACTGATGCTTCCATGCTCACATTAATTCATAAAAATGTTTAATGAACATGGCATTTTATGCATTGCAAGCATGACACATACTGCATTGACCAAAGCAGGAATAGGCAATATTTTGTTTACTGAAGATCACAAAGTTTAGTAAAGACCGTGTATCTATCACACAGAACAGAACTTCCCCTGGGATAAACAGATACTCATACTTCTTCGATATATACGGTTTAAAATTTAGCTATTTTTATTAACTGGCTATTTTGAGTTCTCTGGGAAGGAGCAAGTGAATAGACTTACTTCCAGAGGTGAGATTCAGACAGTTTGGACTGGTTCACACGAACTGGTATTTAAAATTCTGCCCAGTTCGGTGAGCCAACTAATCCCACCACTGGCTGGCCCAGCCCCTGCCTGTTTTTGGGGCCATTTTTGGCCATTTGTCGGGCAATTTTTCAGCTATTTTTGGGCCATTTTTCAGGCTGTTTTCGGGCCATTTCCCAAACCATTCTTGGCCATTTGGGGGTGAAAAACAGCCCCAAAACAGCCAAAAGCAGGCCAGGAAGGAAGGAAGGAAGGAAGGAAGGAAGGAAGGAAGGAAGGAAGGAAGGAAGGAAGGAAGGAAGGAAGGAAGGATATATATAAATAGAAAAGCAAATATACACAAATATAAAAGCAAATGCAGTGAGGATAGAATAAGGGTAAAGGTAAATGCCTGCTCTGTTTTGCATTTCCCTATGACAAGAGAGGTGGAACACGATGTTGCCTCAATGACAATATAGAGCAAAAAAGGTAGTGAAGGTATAAGAATCAAATATATACTTTGTTTATGCTAGTTCTTGGGCTTCTTCTAATCTGATGTGAGGGGAAATGAAAGATCCATAATTTATCACAATTTCTTTCTTTTTTCTTTAATCATAGAATTCTGATAACCAAGCAGGAATTGTTTTTGCAGTTACTGGGCAGGGCATGCAAATATCAGATATCTTTCTTTACTGGCAATAGTTTCTCCATCATTGGATTCATAGATTTGACATTTTATCAGGTTTCATGAATCATCACTTTTAATCTTCAAAATAAATAATATTCTAGTCTGTCTTTTACAGTTATGTTATTGGTAGGTTGGGCTCTAGTTTCTTTTTGTGTGAAGTCTGATGGAAAGAATGAGTTAAGCCACTCTGCTTTCTCTCTCTTACTTCCTTGCTTTCTTTTCTCCTTAGTGGACTGTCTCCTTGGCTTTTTTCCTTGTTTATACAGTATTTTGAACAAACTTTTTTTTTTATTATCTTTGACTTTTGTTTCAAGTCTTTGTTCATTCTCAGCCTTTGCTTTTCTAATTTCATCTTTGCATGTTCTGGCTATCTGCTAATATTCTCTTCCCAATTTTTTGTACTTATCTTTTTTGTCTTTCAGTTTATCAGAGAGAACTTTGTGTAACTGCTGGTTTCTTCTTTGATTTCTTGTTTTTCTTTTTCAGTGGTATTGTGTTGATCTGGGTTTTATGATCATATTCTTGATCATATTCTTGCTTCTTGAGGGTTTTCCCCTTAGGATTTTTATCCCTTTAAAATTTTTCTTAGGCTCTTTTGAGTCTGTTAAAATGCTTGTGCCATATGTAATAAGCAGTGTGTAAAAAAGTTTTGAAAGAATCTCACCCCAAATACTGAGGATTTCTCAGGCAAATGTGTAAAGTTCCTTTCAACTCTGTTATTCGGCACTTATTTTATTTACTTGAAAACTAGGTTTTTTAAAAGACTCTTCCAGCTATAAACAGTGGCACAACCATCTTTACCCCTGTAAGTTCTCCATGTTTGGAAAAAAAAGTTTCATTAATTGGGAGAGTTGACAAAATGGAATATCTATTAAGAAGTTGATCTTAGAATGTTTAGTAATATGAAATTCAAAATGTAAAGTCTATTTTTCAGTACAACTGAATATTAGTGAGGAAGGAAATGGCTAAATTACAAACCTCTATTTTTGTGTTATATATAGATGGCTAAAGTGCAGCTTTCAAAAGTCCTATAAGAATGCTACAATTTTTTTTCTGTGCAGTTTCAGTCTCCATTTAATTGGTAGTTGATGTATCTATAATTATTTTTTCCATCCAAGTAGCCTTCATGTACTTTCCCATGTACTTTTTCAGGGGTGGGAGAAACTGTTGGAATAGAAAAATCTATTCGAGCAGTAGATATAAAATTTCTATTGCTTTCTGCTGATGGAAATGCATAGCTGAGTCACTCATGAAGCTGTTGTGAAGTTGCTGTAGTGGAATTGTGAAAACATTTTCAAAGTTTGTCTAATTTTATTTCAAGATTGTCTTTCACTTCATAGAAATAGTTTGAAGTAGAATTTAGACACAATATTTCATAATCTGTTGTCATGCAGGAGTGTATACAATTGGCATGTGCGATATACTTAGTTGTATTTTATAAATACATACTGTTGTCTAAGCTTATAATACAGTTGTAGGGTTCCTGTACTGTTTTTTAGGAGGTGCTCTTTCTTCCAAATGTGCCCTTGGCCTCAATGGAAACCAATCAAAGTGTGATTTATATTCATTAAGTGCTTGTCAAAACTGAAAAATTTTCTAATCAACAGCAATCTAGCTGAAGCCTCCTCAATGGCTGGGAGTATTGCCTCTGTGGTATCGGCTATTTGCCTGTTACAACTCTAGGCTAGAAATCCACTGATTACATTAGGCTAAGCTGTGAAGTAAATGAACCATATCTTATTTAGGTGCAAGTAGCTTCAGTATATTCCTGCCCTGCAGGGCACTTTATAGCATTTTATATTTTTAAAATTAGTGTAGCTTTCGGTTTGCTGCAGGGTCCTGCATGTTATGCCTTTGAACTCCATAAGTAAAGGGAACAGGATCTTTGTCTTCCTACTTTTCCTCTTTCTGCATTTTATCAGTTTTATTTTGCATCTTTTCCAGACGGTATTTTGCAATAAAAATGTCTGACTACTCTCTATACAAAAAAGTGAATACATCAGCATTTGCTTGTCAGGGCATAGTTTTTTTTCCCTAAGCAGTACTGTCTAGTTAAATAATTTTTGCAGTTTCTGTAGCTGTTTTCTCAATCTTACTGTATATTTCTTCGTGATAAAATTGTGTTGTGAAAGAGATTATTGAATGTACTGAAGAAGTGATTTGGTAGGCATTATCTGTATTAGTAGTATTTTAGTGTATTACATAATCTCTTTTGCAAAGATATTCCACATAGTTAATACACATTTTGCGTTTTGCTTTTTTTTTTTTCATCCCAGCTAGGGTAGGCATCCGCTTACCAAATTATTGGAATAAATATCCTTCTGGGTTCAGTTCCAAGTGGGAAAAAGACACTGGAAACATGGAGGCTATGATGGACAGGACCACATGGCCTGGAGCTCCAGAGTGAAAAGGAAGGATGATCACATGCTTTAAAGTGAAGGAAGAGATCAAGACGGGTTGATATGCTGAGAGTGCCTGGGTTGTATAACCTTTGTTGGGATTTGAATTGAAGCTTGTATTCTGATTGGTTGTCAGACTCCAATGGGGGCATGCAGGGGTAACTCTGTAGACTGTCCTGAGTTCCAGGTTTGGTTGAGCTTTGCTGGATGATGTTGTAATGAAAAAGGGCTTTTGTCAATTGCTATAGTTTTACCTGGAAATCTTTGTTATGTGAAGTATTCTGGCCCAGGCCTTAATGGCCAACCCATTAACAAAGGTGGGGTGAGCTTCGGCTTCTGAGGTGTGTTTCTGCTCTTGAGTTTATTCCCCTTTTAGGAGAAATATTCTGCCTTTTTAAATATTTCCTAGGATATTTCAATTTCTCCTTCGGAACCATTCCTTATGGGAATTGCTAGCCCAGTGAAGGTAGCAGTGTATTCATTGGGTTCAGGTTCATTTTCTCATCAGGAAAACTTCTCATCCCTTTCCCTTCCCTGGCCCCATTGAAATCTATCATTATCTCTGTGTTCGATGTTATGTGGAAAAGGGCTGTAGGTGTCTCACGAGGTTGGTTATATTTCTGCTGGCCTTTATGATATGGATTATTACTTGGTATGGAGCCTCTGGGCGAATCTTGAGGCCGACTGTGAAACCAAGTTTGTTTGTAGTATCGGCCAAATGCTCTGTTTTACCACATTTATAGCAATGTTGGCATCTACCTATGTTGTCAGCATCCCTGCTTGATACCAGCGGTCCTTCGCTGTGCTTGCCTGGCATTATGGTGCATGGCAGCAAAAGCTTTTAGCTCTTCATGTCTCTCTATCTTCTTTTTCCTATCTTTTTCTTCCTCTTTTAATTTATCCCTTTGGTCATAGACAAAGTTTGCAATCCTGCGCAACTCTGCTATTTCCAAGGTGGGCCGGTTAGATACAATATGGTGAAAGTGATCCCTGATGTTATGAGTAGCCTGGTCCACAAAGGCTGAGGCTAAAATTCTCTGGTCCTTTTGGCAGCTTGGGTCTAGGTGGGCATATGTCACAGCTGCCTCTGAGAGTCATACCCAAAAGGCATCAGGATTTTTCTTTTCCTTTTGGGTTGTCTTTTGAAATTCTGACCGGTTGAGGGGCTTTTTTTCCTATTTCCTGTAGGACTTCCATAAGATTAGCTTTTCCCTTTAATAGGTTGGCTGGTTATTTGTGCTGTATTCTCAAATAGTTTCGATAGTTCATCCTGAGTTAGGAAAGCATGCAGTAATTGATTCATGTCTTCCCAGGATGGGTTGTGGTTCTCTGTTATTGATTTCAGGGTTTGGATCACTACTTGAGGGTCTGCCTTGAATGTTGGTGTGTCTTTCTTCCAAATAACAAGATCTGAGGCAGAGAAGGGAGTATGTGTCCAAATGTAGTTATATCTGCCCCTTCCTCCTCCCGTTACTGGTTTGCTCAGTAGGGGAGCTATTATTTTTATCTCAGTTTTCCCTTCCAAGTAATGGATTTCTTCCTTAGCTTGATTTTTCCCTATAGTTAGGTCTTTGGTTCTGACTGGTTCAGGACAGCAATACCAGTAGAGTATTTAGCTGGGCTTGATTCTGGGTCTAAGCGCTTTTAAAATTTTAAAATCAAAAGTACCGCTGTCAGGCCAAATCTGCCTCCCAGTGTCATCCCTTAGCAAAGCCAATTTTCTGCATATCTCCACTTTCCTTTTATTCATTCCGGCCAAGACTGGCATCTGTTTTTTGTCCCATGCCTCATGCAAATCTTCTAAAGGGGTATCTACCGCCCCCAAGTTGCAACTTCCCATGTTTCCCCTTCTGATGTGGGGTGTGACTCTTTGTTTGCAGCCAGGCTACACATCAGTTTTCAGAAAAAAAGTCTGAAGAGGACTCTGGTTCCCTTACAGAGTATAGACGCACCTTTTTCCTTAGGGAATTCTCCGCCACCAGTTTTCAGATCCCTCTAAAAAATGGGAATCATTTGAGGACCTGCTGCCTCCAACGCAGACAAGTACGGGCCCCTCCTACAACTTCGTAACTTCACAACTTCACAAATTCCTAACTATCTAACTAACTAATTTCAGAAGTATGTAGAAATCCCTGGGTTTGCTCTGGGAGACATTGGAGTTCCCCTAGTTATTTCTTTTCTTTTATTAGCCACTTCTCACTTCATATCCCACTCGGCTTATCCTTGCGTCCTTCAGAAGGTCTCGCACTTCATGACTCCCCCTTGCTTTCCCAATCCTGCTGATTACTGCTCTTTTCAAACTAACAGCAGGTTGGGGTGCGGCTAGAGGTCAACGGAGGAGGTGGGATCCAACTGTTTTCCACAGGCAACCCCCTCCCACACAGCATTTCAGTCTCTTCCACTCCCCACAGTTCTAGGATTTTAAATTTAAAGTGATACTCACCTGCTTTCAAGCAGCCATTGAGTTCAAGTCTCAAGGATTCCCTTTACTACCCAATGCCTCCTGGGCAGGGTCTGTGGATGTTCTCCCCGGACAAAGAAGGTCCGTGCTGGCTGGGTTTTGATCTCCGGACCCCGTCCGGTGGCTAGGTTTGCTGGGAAACCACCAGAGTCGCCAATTGAGGAAAGGAAAAAAGAAGCCTTGCCCTTTAAGGAATAGGCAAAGTTCTTTCCTTTTGTGTCTTCAAATTTTCCGGCTGGGAGAAATGCAAAATGATTTGGTCAGCTGCGTTGAAAGTCAGAATCAGTTTATTAATAGGAAGGCAGGAAAGAAATCTCACAGCGTTCCTAGGATTAATCTAATAAGTGAGTAGGAAAACCTCTCTTTTATACATTTCAGGTTCTTTGATTTGTAAGTGAAGTCTTTGATTTGTGTGTGTTGAATTCCTGTCTTTTTGAGATTGGGATCTTGGTTTTATGGTCCTGATCCCTTGTAGTTACTTGTTTGCTATCGTGGTTCCTTCCTGCCATGCCTTTTGGTTTGCTTTTCACAAGTTTTTTATAACTTGCCATCTACTTGATTTCTATGGGAAAGGATCTTAGCTAGTTTGGTTTTTTTTTCTGTATCTCATGCCTGTAATATTCTCCTTCCTTTGTTGTGAAAAGTAAGCTGGCTCCAGTCCAGCTATTTTAATAGCCCTACTTGACAAAGGGTTGGGGCTGATGGAGCTGACCCTGCTTGTGTTTTCACCTCTTCCTTTCTTTTTTTAGGGGAATTTCCTTCCCCTTCTAATGTTTTCCTAGAAGAGAGGGGAATCACAACTACCAACATAAGCAAGATATGTATGTATGTATGTATGTATGAATGTATGTATGTATGTATGTATGTATGTATGTATGTATGTGTGTTTGTATGTATGTATGGTATTCAGCTTTGTTTGGGTATTTTCCCACCTCATTATAGTTGTGCTGTTAAAGTTGTAGCAACGTTTCAGCAGAATTTCATCTGCCATCATCAGGCTTCTGTATTGTGTTCATCAGAAGCCAGATGATGGCAGATGAGATTCTGCCGAAACGTTGCTACAACTTTAAGAGCACAACTATAATGATGAAGGAAAATACCCAAACAAAGCTGAATACCATACATGTAAGTACCCGCGAAAACTTAAGAAAACATATATCTATATATCTATATCTATATCTATATCTATATCTATATCTATATCTATATCTATATCTATATCTATCTATCTATCTATCTATCTATCCTATCTACTATCTATCTATGTTTTTTAAGTTTTCACGGGTACTTACATGTGTGCTGTTCAGCTTCCTTCGGGTATTATCCCACGTCATTGTAGTGCTTTTAAAGTTGTAGCAACGTTTCAGCAGAATCTCCATCTGCCATCATCAGGCTATATAGAGTTTGTATATATAACAGGTCTTGGCTGTGTTCCGGTCTTTTCCCATGTAAGATTGAAAGAATCTTGGCAACGTTTGACGAGGTCCCACTTGCCATCTTCAGTCTGGTGCTTTCGGCTTCGTGCTTGTGCGAGCCAAAGCATGATTGGAGCTGCCATCTCCCTATATATACTGGTGGGAGGTTGCTGTGTTGTCATTTTCTTGATTGGTTGATGGAGTTGATGTTTGCAGATTGGTTGGCTTTTTCTTAAAAACATGTGTGGCTGAGGTATTGGCTGGATCTTGTCTTTGGGGTTTCTTAGGATGTTGGCTATTTTTTGTTCAGTGCCAAAGGCTGTCCTGATATTGTGTTTGTGGAGAATTTTGCTGATTTTATCTGTGGTGCCTTTGATGTAAGGGAGAAGGGCGATACCATTGTCCTGTTCTGTGTCTTGCTTTCTGGGGGGTGTCTCCTTTAGGATTAGGTTGTAATTGTGTTTCTTTGGAATCCGTTGGAAATTAATACGTTCATGAATGTGTGTAATTCTGTTCTCAGGTGGTCTTTGTCAGCTAGGTGTTTGGTTCTGGAGATGAGGGGTCTTGGCTATGGAGTTGATCTGTGGCAGGGTGGTGATGGGATTGTGGCATTCAGTCGCGGTTGCGGTTGGATGTGTGTTTTTTTCCAGTGGATGGTGTGTCCTAGGGAGCTATTGGGTTTTTTTGTAAATTAGGATGTCCAGGAAGGGAGCTTGGTTGTTGGCTTCTGTTTCCATGGTGAATTGTATTTTGGGGTGTAGGCTATTGAGATGTATGACGAAGTTGTCCAGTTTTTTTTCCTGTGTGGCCAAATTACGAAAATGTCATCTACATATCTAAGCCAGAGTTTGGGTTTGTGTTCGGATTTGTCTAGAGCATTGGTTTCCAAAGTGTTCCATGTATAGGTTAGCGATGACGGGTGAGAGGGGTGATCCAGTAGGTGCTCCTTCTATCTGTTTGTATCTTTGTCCATAGTGGATGAAGTGTGTGTTGGTTAGGCAGTGGTTGGTCAGATCTTAGGATGTGCTTAGAGGGGTTTATTTGTTTTTGGATGGCTGTCAAGGGCTTCTTTAATAGGTATAGTATATAACATTTCCAACAGAGAACTCACCAAAACAGAAACAGATGTCCTAACCAATGATTCAATTATGCCATAGCACCCAAAAAAAATCCCCACAGAATCCATCATATGTGCAGTAGAATCCAGCCTAACCAAATTTCAATACAGATGAAGCTGACAGAATAAGACACCAGGTTACAAAACATCCTATGCACAAGCAAAACCACGGAAAACAACTTGCACAAAGATGAATTCAAAGCACTACAAACCCTGAAAAATGATAACAGCATAATCATACTCCCAGCAGATAAAGGGAATGCCACAGTAGTAATGGACAGAAAAGACTACGAAACAAAATTGACAGACCTGCTCCAAGACTCCACATACAAAACCTATAAACACAGACCCAACCACAATATCTGGAAAAATTAACCAAGAAGAAAATTATAACCAGCCACATAAGCAAAGAAATCCAACAGACCATCATCCAAGAGAAAAATCTTCCAAATGCCCAAACTATATGCCTCCCAAAAATACACAAGGAAGGCATACTTCTCAGACCCATAGTCAGCTCCAAAGGAGCACCAACAACAAAACCTAGCTAAACCATAGCAAAAACAACTACAGCCCCATGCTGAAACCGCAGCTTCATATGTACAAAAACCTATACCACTTCTTAGAAATGACAAAGATCTACACGTGGAACCAAGAAGATCTGCTTGTAAGTTTCGACGTGGTTTCACTAGTCACTCAAGTCCGGATAAAAGAAACTCCTGAAATCATCAAAAATAATACCAACCAGCTAAAACACCTCATGGAACTAACAGAACACTGGCCTAACCAACACATATTTCATAATCAAAGGACAAAGATACAAGCAAATTGAAGAGCCCCTATTGGATCACCACTGTCACCGTCATTGCAAAACCTGTTCATGGAAGAATTCGAATCCAGAGCCCTGGCTAATGCCACCTACAAACCCAAACATATGGCTAAGATACATCGATGACACCATTTTGTGATTTGGCCCCATGGAAAAGAAAAACCTAAACAATTCCTAACACACCTAAACAGCACACACCCAAAATCAAGTTTACCATGGAAACGGAAATAAACAAACAACTACCATTCCTAGATGTACTAATCTACAAAAGAACAGATGGCACACTTGGACACACCTCTATACCAGAAGAAAACACACACCAACCACTACCTCAACGCCCAATCCCACCACCACCCAGCACAGTTAAATTCCGTGGCCAAAACACTAATTACCAGAACCAAAATGCCTGGCAGACAAGATGCATATAAAGACTGAACTATGAACCTGACTAAAGTATTGACAGCCAACGGCTCCACAAAACAAAAATCACCAGCTTGATCCACAAAAAACACATCAAGACATAACAGAGACCTAGAAGATCAACAGACCTATGAACAGCTGTCCTGCCTTGCATAAGAGTACTACAAGACAAATCAGTAAGATACTACACAGGCATCACATCAAGACTGCCTTCAAAACAGACAAAAAATAGCAGCCATCCTAAAACCCCAAAGACAAAATTGACCTGGAAAACCAAAGCATATACGAAGTTCCCTGTGCATCATGCCCAGCCACATACATTGGACAGACCAATAGAAGAATAAGTACCCCACCTAGATGAACACAAAAATGCAGTCAAAAAGTGGAACACACCTCCTCACTAGTCCAACACATTAAAACCACAGTCACAACATCAACTTCAATGGCACTAAAATCCTAGCCACTATAGAAAACCCCAGCCACAGAAATATCAGAAAAGCCATAGAGATTGAAAAAAGACCTGAAAACATGAATAGAAGAGATGATTCCACCAGACTGTCAATCATTGAAGCCTGCACTCTCAAATAGAAAGATCTCCACACCACAAGCCAGGGCAAACACCTGGGCACAAACAGACTCCCTCTGATATCTCCAGCTCAAACACACCCCCAACCAGGCACCCAGATGAAACCTAGCTTCCTAATAGATAATAGCATCCTTTCACGTGAAGCCAAGCTGCACTGAAAGCCTCCAATACAGGAACAGAGTGTTGCCAGCCAATCAAAGCCACAAAAACAGATAGAAGAAACCAGAAACACCAATCAAACAAACTCCAAGTCCAATAAACACAGCCAAAGACTCCCAACCAATCAGGATGGAGAAAAAAACATCCTGCCACAATAATAGGCTAGCCTCAAATGTAAAACCAACCGCTGTGAGACCCTGACCCACATGCAAACTCAGTACAGAACCTGATGATGGCAGATGAGATTTCTGCTGAAATGTTGCTACAACTTTAAAAGCACTACAATGATGTGGATACCCGAAGGAAGCTGAACAGCACACATGTAAGTACCCGCGAAAACTTAAAAAAACAAATATATATATATATTGATTCTTTCTAGTATTGTGATATGTATGTGAAAAATAAAATGCATTCTTATTGTTATGATGGGAGATACTAGGAAAGTTATTCCTCCATCTGTTAATTTGGTATCTTGTCTGTTGAGCATGGGCGAATCAATACATTTCTATTTCCCCTCTAGGACAGCTGAGGTTATTAGATATCATGAAATCTGTGCATCCGTTGTGTTGGAAAATTCTTTTAATCATCGTACTCTTTTCAGATGTTGAGCGACTGCATCTTACATTTAATAAATGTCACAAAATCACACACAAAAAGAAAGTTATTAAGAGTTGTTATTGTTATGACTGTATCTCATTTGAAAAGAATGAAGAGTTTCATTATGCCAGCTAAGTGAAAATAGGGAAGATAGCTGTTCCTGAGTGATTTTTAAACTGTCCAGCAGGGCACAGTATGAAACAATACAAGGTTACATCCTCCAAAGTCAGAACTGGTTAGAAATAAAAAAGCTGTCATGCATTTTCCATAACCATGAGATTTTTATGCATATTTTTTGCTATTTTTGAACTGTTCAGCCCTTTTTATTGGACAATATTTAAACTTTGATTCTGTACAATCTTATTAAATTATGAGTAAAGTTCTATCAGATCAGTACTACAGCATTTGATACAGACTCTGCATTATAATAAATATACACTTTTATAAATGGTTTAATTTAAAATAATAGAGCATATTATATTTAGTAAATACTAGTGTATTTTTTTCAGAGATGACTGTATTCTAAAGTTTTATAGAATTTATCTCAACTTAAATATTGCAAAGAGGATTCTATTATTTAAAGAAGGAAACCAGAGCATCTGCTCATGTGTATTGCTTTTTTTTGAACCCTTCTTTTCTTCTCCTTAATTCTAGCTAAAATAAGTTCTCCTTTATCTGTGAAACTTTAAAGAAAGGGACATGGAAGTTAATTGTATTTGATTAATCCTTTCTGTTCATGAATGTTTATCTGCTCCAGCAGATGCTTCAATCAAATAAATGAGTGAGAGGCAGTTGTTAGAAATTGTCTACTTCTACTGTTTCCCTGGAATCTCCCAAGCTATAACAAGGATTGCAAAAGATGCAGTACACTGGAGAAGAAGAATTAGTTAAGGGTGCTGCCTTCCATGAATGGTGAAGGACATACATTTATAATATATACCATACAATGCAATAAAGATTGCTCACTAGACAACTGTGGATTTTCTGATATAGCTTAGGGATATTAAATCTGAAGAATTCATATTTTGCTAATTCACATATTCACTGATCTGATGTGCATATCTGAATCAAATGATATGAATTAGAACCTGATTCTGATTCTGCTCATTTCTCAAAAGTGCAAAGGCCTGAAAATACACCAAAGTTCATTTTCAAAGTGAGTGTTTTAAATGAAATCTCCCACCCCCACAACGTATAATTGTTTAGAGATACATAGAATACAATAATACAGTTGGAAGGGACTTTAGAGGTCTTCTAGTTCAACTTCCTGCTTGTATCATTCCAGACTAATGGCTGTCCAATCTTTTCTTGAAAACCTCCAGTGATGGAGTACCCACAACTTCTGAAGGCAAGCCATTTCACTGATTGATCGTTCTCACTGACAGGAAATTTCTCCTTAAGCTAGAGCTCTCTTTGACAAGCTTCTGTCCATTACTTCTTGTCCTGCCCTCAGGTGCATTGGAGAATCGGTTGACCCCCTCCTCTCTGGGACAGCCCTTCAAATATTGGAACAGTGCTATCATGCCATGCCCAGTTCTTTGCTTTGTTAGACTAAACATATTCAATACCTGCAACTATTCATCATGTGTTAGCCTTAAGTCCCCTAATAATCCTTGTTGCTCTTCTCTGCATTCTTTCTAGAGCTTCAACATCTTTTTTGTATCATGGTGACCAAAACTGGAATCAGTGTGCCTAGTGTGATCTTACCAAAGTAGTATAAAGTAGCTCCAAGATTTCATGTGACTTTATTGCTATCCCTTTATTGCTATGTTGGCTTTTTTGGCAGCTGCAGCATATTGCTGGATCATATTTCAGTGGTTGACCACTAAGATTGCTACCTGTGTTTCCCTGAAAATAAAACTGGATCTTATTTTCTTTCGGGCCTCAAAATTTTGGAGGAGGTGTCTTATTTTTTTCCCATATATGGGAGGCCCATTTATTTTGCTTGCTCATGGTAGGGCAGGAGGCCATGCGGTGTGCTAGTATCGCTGCCGCAAGGCAGGGGAATGGAGGTGCCCCACGCACCCCACACTGGCTTTCCTTAGGGCACCCAAAGCCAGGCCACTCACAACCCAAACCTGCCTCCAGCAGCCCCACTCAGCAGGACCCCATATGGCCGCTGGCCCACTTCTGCTTGCTTGTGGCCACATTGGAGCAGGAGGCTGAGCGATGCGCCATTGCCACAAGGAAGGGTGGTGGGGTGGAACTACCACATGGGCCCCACCCTGGCTTACCTCAGGCCCCACAGCCAGCCAGCCACACCCTCACCCTGACACCTGCATCACCTCATGCATTAACACACCACACGGCCTCCTGCTCCACTATGGCCACGAGCAAGCAGAAGTGAGCTGGCAGCCATGTGGGCTCCTGTTGTACATGGCTGCCGCCATGAGGCCGTGGATGACCTGGCTGCAGAGGCTCTGAGATAAGTTAGTGTGGGGCGTGTGGGGCAGCTCCACCACCCACCTCATGGCCACAGCACCACGAGCAACCAGATAGAATGGGTGGGGGCTGCACAAACTCTTAAGTAGGGCTTATTTGGGAGGCTTGGGCTTGAAATAGGTGCAAACGTAAAAACATGCTAGGGCTTATTTTTGGGATAGATCTTATTTTAGGAGAAACATGGTAAATCCCTCTCACAATTACTGCTGTTGAGCCAGGTACCTTCTGGTCTATACCTGTGCATTTGTTTTTCTTGCCTAAGTGTAAAACCTGTGATGCTGTCCTTCTGTTGATGCAGCCCAGAGTTACGTTGGCTTTTTGGTGTCTGCAACACATTGTTGGCTCTGTCTATTACTTCTTGTCCTGCCTTCAAGTGCTTTGGAGAATCAGGTAACTCCTCAAGTACTGAAAGACTACTATCTTGTTACTCCTACTGCTTCTCTCCATGGACTAGATATGCTCTGTTCCCACAACTGTTCATTGTGCACTATATAGTCTTTAGTACTCCAGCTGGACACAATATGAAACATATTGCAAGTGACTGTAACATCCTGGGCAGAAAACTGAAAGAACTGAAGGGTAGAAATGGTGCTTTCTCTAGTCTTTCTTTTCTTTTTTTTTCCAATTTTTTTTATTTCAATCTACATATAACAACAATACATTAACATTGTGGCATCAGTATATCATACATCTCTCATTGCATTATATTCATATTAATTCATACTTCAATATTTTTTTTAACCTTACTCTCTCCAAATGCCTCCCACCATATCAATTAAACATACCTAATAATTCCATTATTCAATTTTCTCCCTGTTTTCATTTTATTTTTTTAAAATGAAAAAATCTCATTTGGCAAGCAGTGTGGTTCCAGGTTTCACCTCTTGATACAAACATGACCATAGTTACCTATTCATTTTATTTGTTTAATTTCATATTGCATCATTCTTGTCATTATTAAATATTAAGCATATCTGATCCAATCCCAATTCATGTTCTCATATCTTATTTTACGATATTATCCAAAATTCTTATCTCAATTCTATATTCATTTATTCAATTCCAAATGTAATACATCTCCTTCCATTTTTCTTAATATATTCTCATATCTTATTTTACAATATTATCTAAAATTCTCATCTCCTTTCTATTATCATTTCTCATATTATTATTATTTTTCCTGTCACAATTGTCATTTTATCAATCCTTATCTATAAATATAATTGTCCCCTCTAGTTAATAGTCTTTCTTTTCAAAGGACATAGCCAAAATAAATAGAGATTACTGGGAAGAAGCAACTGGCTATATGAATAATGCCAATAAATATAGTTGGAATTCCAAGATGAACTCTTGGGAAGAGATGGGATGTACCTCATGAAAACTAAGAAGAATGTGCTTGGGAGACACCTTGCAAATTTGGTCTAGAGAATTATAAATTGAAAATGGTGGGGTAGGAAGAAAACATTGCGCTCTCACGAGAGATCATCAAAACTGCCATTTTTGTCCCATAAATGTGTCAGTGTTCCAAGTAAGCCCTCAATTCAATTCAGAACTCCGAGGCAAAGTCCATCAAAGTAAGAATTTATTAAAGAAGTCATATTGGCACATCTGGGGAAAACCTGAATCTGAATTCCTATGTCCCCCCCAATACAACTGACACTCTGCCCCATTTAGTGACCTTCACATCACATGGCCCAATCAATCTCCTGTCTCAGCTGCCACCAACTTCGGTCACTCCCCTCCAGGTGCTAGCAGCTTGTCCTTGATCTCTTGTGAAAGAATGTTGTTATGGCTACTCTCCCATTCCCACAGCTAGCCCATTCCCTGCTGGGGCTGATAAGTGGGATTGAATATTGACTGAAAGAGGTCCAGATAATCCATTCTTATACAACTTGCTTTGTGCTTGCAGTAAATGTTCAGACGAAAATGTGTTGAGAGAGGGAGGGAGAGAGGGAGGGAAAGAGAGATAGAGCAAAAGAAAACTCCACAGACATGTGGAATAAACACTGAGAAAAATAACATACCAAAACCCAGCACAGTAACAATGGATTCAAAGTTCAATAAAGTAGACTGGTTATATTTTCTAATGTTAAGAACTATTCTTCATTAGAGTTATTAAACAAAGGATGGCCATCTATTAAAAATACTGAAGCTGATGATTCCTTCATTGGGCAACATGTTTGGCTAGATAGCATCTAGGATAACTACATTTCTGGAAGGATGCAGAGGTGGTATTCAGCAGGTTCTGACCAGTTTTGGAGAGCTGGTAGTGGAAATTTTGAGTGGTTCGGAATACCACCTCTGGCTGGCCCTGCCCCCAGAGAGAATAGTCTGTGCCTCCCAAGTCCCAGTTGATCAGCTGGGTCTTCTTTTGTTGCCCTGCACAGGAGGACAGAGCTGGAAAACAGGTTAGTGGGGTGGGAAGGGAATGGGAGTTTGCAGTATCCTTCCCCTGCCACACCCAGCACTGCTGACTGGATTTGCTATTAAGATAAAATAAGGCCTGTCTGTTGGGGCTTTGTAATATACCAGAATACTTTTTTGCCAACTCTAAACAAGAAGATTGCACATTAACAATGAATGAAGAATAAGAACTCTTTGATTATCCCTTTCCACAGTATATGCTTCCAACAATCTGCCAACCTGCTAATAGAAAAGCTGCTCGTAGACCATTAAGACTGGGGAAGGGATTTGCAAAGAGAGACTTTCTCAAAAAGCTTCTTCCTGGCATTTTTACAGCAAGGAAAATTGGGTGGTCAGTAAGCACTTACAAAATGACAGTATATAAGCAATTGCATATTAAAAATAACCGGTCAGAAACAGTTCTGGTTGATAAGTGAGATGTCATGATCTTCAAAAGCTAATGTAGTCTTTTGCAAGAGTTCAGTGCAGAAGAGTACTCCCAAAAAGATGCGAACAATTAAATGTGGAGCAAGCCATTCGAAGTAAAGAGAGATTGGAAGCTTTTTGCCTTCTTATCCCCTAATCGCAACTCTGGATGCTTCAGCCTCAGCTGATGCTGTTGAATGCCATACATAACTACAATAAATCAAGCCATGTCTGTGACAAAATTATGGACAGGAGGGCAGACCTAGATGAGACGGAAGTGTATTCCTCAATTAGATATCTCAAAAGCATTGTGTTAGTTGACCTTAGAATAAAGTAAATAGAGTGCTTATTATATACTGGGAGACCCTAGCAAGAATTACTATACTGTACATGGTTGGGGATAAGACTGGAATAGAGACATTAAGTAACTGTGAAATTATTGTCTGTACAATGTCCTTGGTATATTGGCAAATTATTGCATGTATTTCCAGCTTCATAATAACATTTTCCAAGCTGTTTGACTTTATTGTGGGGTTGTTATGGATTTCCTCTGCCAATTGGTATGTGATCAGAAGAGAGTTCAGAGTTCATGGCCACAGTAATGAGAGTGAGCTTGTCTAGATCATTGTGGATCTGCCCCTTTTAATTGGTTAAAGGAAAGCAGCAGTGCCCTGGATTCCAGTTACAGACATTTCCTTGTGGGAGACATTGCAATGGGGGAAAAATCCAGATCCTCAGGCGGTCTATTACAGAATGTTTCTGGGATCAGTTTTGTCCCCTATCCAATGCAATTGTGATATGAAGCTCCTGCAGACAGTTATCTATCTGTTTGGGATGAAATATTATATGCTGATAATATGTAGTTATACATCTCTACCGCAGGACAAATAGTGAATGGTAGAAGTCCTGAACTAGAGTCTAGAGGTCGTCAGGATCTAGATGGGAAAAACAGACTTGCCATAATGTAATAATGCAGAAAATTGCTGAGTCTGTGATAATACCAACTTTGACTCTCGACTCTTGAAGGAGTTTTCTCCCTAGAAGTTGGGGACAGGAGGGACTTTGTGCAGCCTTGACTGGTGCCTCAGTTGTTACTTTTTTTAGAAAAGGACATTCAACATTTGAATTAATGTTATTTTTTTACCTGGAATGCTCCTTTGAAAAGCCATGGGAAACTTCAATGATCAAAAAAATGCAGCTCTCCAAATGCTTATGGAACAGACTTAATGCTATCATCTATCCTCGACAGACTATCCCTGTCTTGTCAAGCTAAAGGGTCCCCACTTACTGTGAGCACCACCAGCAGAGGGCATAAAAATGAATGTCCTCTGTGGGCTCTCCCTTCCTTTGAACAGCAAACTCCCTTCCTTTATCCACCAAATTAGATGGGGGCTCTCATGGCCTTCTAGAAGCTTCTTAATAAGTCATTAAAACTTAGTTGTTTCTAAAGTCCTTTAGAGACCGATTAATTATGATTTTTGACACAGATAGATGATTAAGAATTTGACAATCTGTACTCTTATATACATTTTTAGTCAATATGCAAACCTTATAAATGAATAAACTATCAGAATAGGCATGGGAAAATATACCCTTAAATAATCTCTGTAATATACTCATGTGATTTAAGGCTGCATCATCAAGATGACCTTTTGTATTTTATAATGTCTTACTAGAAGATTTAACACCTGTAGTATAATAAAATTTGTATAGTGAGCACTATATATTGTATTTTCACATATATCGTGTTTTCCCAAAAATAAGACCCAACCATAAAATAAGCCCTAGTAGGATTTATCAGGAAGAGATTGGATAGCCAATTGTCCAGAATGGCAGAGGGTCTCTTGGTTGAGCAGGGGGTTGGACTAGAACAGGGGTCACTTTTCGACCTCAGGGACCACCAAACTCATAATTTTAGATCCCAGAGACCACTAACTGGTTCTGTGGGTGTGTCCTAATTTGTGGGTGTGGCTTGGTGGTCATGTGACTGGCTGGGCATGGCAGCCAGTCACATGACCACCAAGCCACACCCACAAAATTAGGCACAAACGGTTTGTATGTATGTTGTACATATACTCGTTTGTTACATATATTGTATGTACGTATTATAAATATTTATACAAATTATTGATTTTTTTATAAAAAAAGAGCAACTTTTATCCAAAAATCAGGCAAAGCAGGTAGGAAGATTGAGTGCTCACAGAAATCACAGATTCATTCAGAAATCTGTCTTATCTGCCTCAGTCTGTCACATAAAAATTGCTTCCAAGCAAACTCATAAAATAACTCACAAACACACCATGCATGTAAATATTGAATTTTTTATTTTTATAAAAAGAACAACTTTTACCCAAAACCAGGCAAAGCAGGCAGGCAGACTGAGTTGCTCACAGAATCATTCAGTGATCTATCTATCTGCCATCAGCTAGCTCAGTCTCTCAAATTTGCTTGCCGTGAGTCTGCACTGAAAATTTGCTTGCGAAGCAAACCATCAGTCTTAAGGGAGGTTGGCTGTGCTTAGCTAGAAAGCAAGAAATCCAACCATTTCCTGCTTCCTAGCTTAATCTAAATCTTTCGGCACAGCAGGAACAGATGATAGTCAGAAAAATAGCAAAACTTAGCAGAAAAAGTTTGCGGAGTGAGTGGACGGGGAGGGTTCTCGCGTGCCATGTGGGCTGAGCAGCCTTGTGTTTCTGCGCAGCCTGGATTAATTGCTTTGGGGGGAGTGCTCTGGGGGTGAAATTTCTCTGCGGCCCACCAAAATTTTCTCTCAGCCCACCAGTGGCTATGGCCCACTGGTTGGCGACTGCTGGACTAGAAAACCTCCAATGTCCCTTCTGAATTTGTTATTCTGTATGCTGTAAGAGTCATGGTGGCCTAGTGAGTAGAATGCAGTACTGCAGGCTACTTCTTCTGGCTGCCTGCAATTTAGCAGTTCAAATCTTACTAGGCTCAAGGTTGACTCAGCCTTTCATCCTTCCAAGGTGGGTAAAATGAGGACCCGGATTGTTGAGGGAAATATACTGACTATGTAAACTGCTGAGAGAGAGCTGTAAAGCACTGTGAAGCGGTATATAAGTCTAAGCGCTATTGCTATTGCTATCTAGTCTGAATGTAATTGAATAAATTATAAAAATTAATCCAATGGCTAAAACTCAACAAAAAGCAGAAATATATAATTATATAATTTTGACTTTAATATAGATTGGTTATTTCATGTTCTGAATTGACTACATTAATTGTCCTTCTCAATCATTTTTACATAAACGTCAATGCAACATATGTGACAATTCCATATTAAAGTTATCATAATAGCATTGCAGTATTACCACAAATGTCAGATATTTCCTCAGGAAGGAAAGTAATTGCAGTGAATATAATAGCTGTATATTAAGAACTGATTAATAATGTGTTTTTAGTTTAATTTAAAATACCACATTGCCTGAAAGTGATCATACTGAAGTGGTCAATCAGTAATAAATGGTAAACAATTATGTATGGTTTGAACATAATAAAGATGGGATATAAAAATATTAATAAATAAATAAAATATTCAAATATGGATGGGGAGCAGCAGGTTGAAACTAAACCCTTGCAAGACCGAGTGGCTCTGGATTTGGGGTTCATGGGCTCAGGGAGAATTGCCACCTTTGGTCTTGGATGGGGTGGCATTTCCCCAAACAGACCTTGTGTGTAATCTAGGGGTTTTCCTGGACTCACGACTCCTGCTTAAAGAGCAGGTGACGGTCGTGGCAAGAAGGGTCTTTGTGCAACTGCGGGTTGTGCAGTTGTGCACCAGTTTTGCCCTTTCCTGGACCAAAGGTTCCTACTCACAGTCACTCATGCCCTAGTCACTTCCTGTCTTGATTATTGCAACACGTTCGACATAGCGTTGCCCTTGAAGAACATCCAAAAGCTCCAGTTAGTGCAAAATGCAGTAGCCCGTATGGTTTTGTGCAGAACCCAGTGTGCACATGTTTCACCTCTCCTGTAGGAGCTGCATTGGTTGCTGATTTGCTTCTGGGTGCAATTCAAGGTTCTGATTGTCACCTTTAAAGCCCTTCAGGGCTTGGGACCAGGTTGTCTGAGGGAATGTCTCTTGCCGGTCACATCTACCTGACCCATTAGAGCGAGGAGGCAGGGAATGTTGCAGATCCCATCCCTGAGGGAGATAAACCTGGTGGGACCCAGAAAAAGGGCCTTCTCCGTGGTGGCTTCCTCTCTATGGAATATCATTCCCCAGAGATTAGAATGGCCCCCTCACTAATACTCTTCTGGAAGGCACTGAAGACCTGGTTTTGCCAGCAGGCCTGGGAAACCCAGAGCGGGATGGAGCCCATCAAATGGCTTGTGTGATCTGCTGTCTTCGGGGTGGCAGGTGGGAGTTGGGGGTGATTTTTTATTTATTTTTTTTCCAGATTTTGTTCCATTGTACTTTATTAATTTATTTGATTCTTTTTATTAGTTTTTATTGTTTTTTATTTTAAATATGGTTTTACATTCTGTAAGCCACTTTGAGTCACCATGGGCGAATAGGCAGCAATATAAATTCAATAAATAAATAAATAAATAAAAATTTGCCATTAAAGTAGATTTCAATTTAACAGAGAATAAATATTTTCCATCACTTTATTGCTTACCAGCCACATTGACACCTGGTTGGATTTACTATCTTGTAGTAATACTATTTTAGGATTGGTTCAGTATATTGAAGACTGGATGTCATAGAGATATCCTCTTTAAAATAGTTCCACATAAAGTAGAAAAATGTGCTTTTGTGTAAGCAAGCTGAGCACAATGGATCTCTCATGGCACTCAATTGTTAGCAGGTTTATCTCATTGCATCTCATTTGCATCTGGGACATCAATTAGCATGTTTGTTGAGACTAATTGAATGAAACTCAATCATAGCTCTTAATTGCTTGACTGTGTGAAAAGAAATCACATTAATGCAGCTAATTAAGTATATGGCAATAGATGCAACATAATTAAGAGAAGAACATAAAAAACAAGCAGTGGCAAAGGTGCAAGAGCCATGGGGTACAGTGGCTTCGGAAGCTTAATACCAGCACATTTGGGAAAAATTGTTCTTTTTCTGATGCTTCATTATTACTACTGAATTATGAACATAGAAAACTTAAGAACCAAATGTAAATAGGTTTGCAATTACTACTTTTTCAGCTGTTGAGGGGCCAAAGATAGCACTTCTGGGGTGGCCCACTTTAGAGTAGACTCTGGGGACTTGTTAAGTGCTGTTTAAAATACTTGGCTTTGATTTACCCTTGTGTCTTGTTAAAGCAGCCCCTTTTCTCCTCTCAGCATTTTTTACAGCTAATATCTAGGGATATTCTCTTTGTAATATTTGCATATCAGAAATCAGGCTTTCTGTTTCTCTGTAGCACTGCATATTCCTGATGATAGGGTAATCTTCAACTATTTCTAATATGGTCATATTGTAAATTACCATTCTCTGAAGCAGCTAAGCTTTTTCATGCTATAAATTTTTACTTCTGCAAATTATAAAATCTAAGATGAGAGAATGTTAAGATTTTGCTCTAGGAAAATGCAGCTCTTTGATCTTTTCACACACACTTATACCAGATTGTTTGATGAGTATAAGTATTTTTATATAGAATTAATTTAAAAAATATATAAATATATTTTAAAATATAAGTTACCAGTACAATTAAAACCCAATAAAACAATAATGATAGCAGATGCATGTAAAGCTTAATCAGGCAGTCTTCTCTAGGGAGTGTATTTCATAAATGAATGTTCAATTGAGAAGGTCTCCTTTAGAATGGGTTTATTGAATTTGGGTTGTAAAAGTACGGATAACCACAATATGATATCTGGTGCTTATTTAGATGTTTTCAGACTAGATATTCTATTGTAAAATTGAAGGCTATAACACTCTCTAAGGATCTCTGAACTACAACTCTTAAGACTTAAATTTGAGTACAATCACTTCCAGAAAATTGGTCATCCAGAATCACAAATTTATCAGTATTTAATCTTGCTTAAAATTTAGACAATGAAGTATACATTGATTAATTTTCTTCACCCTGATTTATCTCTTCAAGGAAACACACACATTATCTGCTTAATATATCTGCAATATATTTGTCAGTCATTTGAAAATTATTATGCATATTTGCTAGAAGCTGCTGAAGTCGTCATTGTCAGCCATTCAATCATTAGCGACCTTGGCCATGGATCAGCACTCTCCATGTCCTTCTGTCTTCTCAGTGTCATCCCATGTCCAGCCAGCAGGTGCTAAGGTGACTCCTTCTCCTTTTCCACTGATCATTCTCAGCATGGTTAACTTTTTCATTGAATCGGCTGACATGACATGGCCAAAGTACCATGTTTCCCCCAAAATAAGACCCAGCCAGAAAATAAGCCCTAGCATGATTATTCATGCTGCTTGCAATGTAAGCCCTACCCCCAAAATAAGCCCCAGTTAAGAGCATCAGCCCTCTGGGGGACATGGTTAACACAAGAGGCAGCAAGTGCAAGCACAGGGGTTGACGGTATCCAGAAGCAGCTGCAGCCCGCCGTCCCCTTGACCAACACATTCTGGGGCTGTGCAGCCCGTGCAGTACCCGTAAGTCTCTCCAAGCAGCAGGTGGAGGCAGAGGTACAGGAGGGAGGCAAATGATCCTTCCCACCATCTAACTTTATTTGCGAAGTTTGCATAGAGCTGGAGGACGAAGTTGGATGGCCAAGTGCATTCACTCATGGGAACAGCACCAATAATAAGTGGAGGAGTGGGGAGGCATGCAATCTGGCCTGCCAGACATGCCACACAGCCACCCATTCACTCCATCCTTCGTTGCTTGCCTGCAGCTGCAACAGTACAGGTGGCAGCATGGTGCATCTGATGGACCAGATCACGTGCTTCTCCCACCCACCCATCCAGTCACCCACCCACCCACTCCTTTTCCTCTAACTGCTGCTTGGAGGGTCTTACCCTCAAGGCTGTTTCTCCCCTTTTAAACCTGATCTCCTTTTCCAAAGGCATCGGCTATCATCTGGAAAGAACAATCTCCCCCACCCCAGATCTACACAAGGCAGAAGTCTCCCTTTGCATCTGCCTATCAGCAAAGCAGCTCTTGATTTTTACCCTGCAGGGATTCCCCCATCTTCTGTGGCTATTAAGAGATCATTTGTTGGTTTTACAAATGACCTTCTATCTTGGCAAATTCAGGGATAGATCCAAGGCATGCCACAATTCTCCCTGAGGCTCTCTGTGTTACCACACAAATACCTGGTGAATCACAATCAAATTGCTCCATACATTCATGGGATCTTAAAGAGACACTGCTCCAGTTTACTGATTTTTGTCATTTCCTCCTCCCTCCCCCCATCTTGAGACAATGGAATAGCTGTCGCTTCCCAAAATAAATGAGCCCAACGCTACCTGGAGGGCTTCCATGCTTTTGCAAAAGCAACCCAAACATGGCATGTGGAATATCCACCACTGTTCCCAGCAAAGCCTGAATCAAAACAAAGCACTATGAGTCTGGGTGCCCTTTCCATCTGTTCCCCCTCCTTCACTGGGAACTGTATGGGGGGATGTGAAGGGCCATCAAGGAGACAAGACACTCCCAGGGAGATGAAGTGGCCCTACTGCCAGAGCCCAGGCGCTGGTGCTGAATTGGAAGAAATGGCTTTTATATTTGAATGCTGTGTCTCCTGAGAGGTCTCATGGAGAGGTGGGCAAGTCCCTCATCCATAGCTGCACAGTTTCTACCCCCGCTCTTTCTCCTCTGCTTCAGCCTAGTCTAGTCCTCCATCTCTGTCTGAGGAGGGAGGCTAGGTTCAAAGGGGATGGGACAGTCGAGACAAATCTGTAAAAAACAGACCCACCCTTCCACGCCAGATTCCCAATGAGCAAGCCCGGGAAGCAGCCAGCAAAAAGCAGCTCTCAAGCAACCACTCTCCCTTTTCCTCTTTCTCCTCCTTGAGGTGAGGGATGAAAAGCCCCATCATTCCCTACATGGCAAAGCTACATGCCTCACCGTGCTTCTGTTCTGACCTAGGCTTCCCCAACAGCACAAAGCTGAGTCCTCGTCTCAATAAGCCTCTTTTATTTGATTTACAATGAATATCCTCTCCAACAAAGTCCGGGCCAACAGTCTTTCAAGATAGTTCCCAATTACAAACCTTTATCAGGCTTGGAGCGTGGTCAAGCCAATACCTGTCAGACACCACAATACTTGGGAAGCATGCTGGAATGAACTAATTGTTTCCTGCAAAGCCCCACTCCCCTTTCACTCCTCTTTTACTCTCTAGGGGAGGGGCCATTCATGGTCCACCTGTGGCTTTACCCCTAAGTCAGCCCTTCTTCCTCAGCTGTTCCCTCCTTCTGGCAACTCTGCGCATGCACACACTGGGAACAAGCTCCAGCTGTACTTCTGCTTCATTGATGTCTGACTTCGAAGGCAGCTGATAGCTGTCAGATGGCCCTGGCTCTATCTCCAATATAGAGCCTTCAGTGCCTTCCCCAGCTTGTCAGTGCCTTCCCCAGACTCCAGGACTGGCCCATGTTCCTCCCCAACCTCCTCACTGTCAAATCTGCTGCCAGCTCTGCGGGCCACTGTTGAGACACAACAGCTTCTCCCATACATGCCCTGCTGTCTTCCAGGCTCTGCTTGGAGGGTTAGCCCGGCAGTCACAGGGCTCTGATTTTTTCAGAATTCACATTTCACAACAATAAGTAGCAATTGGAAAAATTATTACATTGATTAATCTGCATTTGATTGTGAAGTTGATGTCTTTACTCTTCCAGATGTTACTCATGCCAGACATTGCAGTTCTTCCAAGTGCTATATGCCTTCTGATCTTGAGTCTGCAATCACCACTTTGGTCGAGTTCAGAGCTCAGTAAGATTAATTCTTTACTCTTTCAATGGTCTCATTGTCAGTCTGCTCTCTGACCTGTGTGTTCTCTGCAGTTGTCATTATCTTTGTTTTCTTGATGTTAAGATACAGTCAAGATTTTTCACTTTCATCTTTGACTCTTAGGATTAATCTCTCTAGATCCTTCTGTGAGTAATGTTGTGTCATCATATTAGATGCTGTTGATATTCCTACCACTGACTTTAACCCCATTGGAACATTCCTCCAAATGTGCATTCTCATAATTATTTCTTTGTACATGTTGAAAGTAGAGATGTCAGGATCCAACCTTGTTGAGTGCCTTTTTCAATTCTGAACCATTTTGCATCTCCATATTCCATTCTTAATGTGGCTGTCCGATCAGAGTAAATGACTGAATGAGCTGGATGTGATGTGGTGATATTCCCAGTTCTTTGAGGCAGTTCTAGAACTTGTCATGGTCAACACAATCCAAGACTTTTGTGTAGTCAATGAAGCACATGTAGAGGTCATTTTGATATTCCTTTGCTTTTTCTCTGATTGCTTGTTGATCATACAATTCCTGATCATTATGTCATCTGATCATAACCTTACTTGCCATATAGAAGTTTCTGGCCTTCTTCACATAAGTAAAACAATCTCTTGTATGACCTCTCATGGCTGCTTCCTCCATTTTCTTACATTGTTCAGTGAAGTACTTTTCTTTAACTTTTCTTGTCTCTCTCTGAAACTTTGCATTTATATTTGCATTTCTTCCCTGTCAGCAGTAGCTTTTGTTTTCCTTTTCTCTTCTGCTGTTTTTATTGTAGCTTCTGATATCCAACTGGCCAATTTCTTTGGTATCTTGTACAATTACTTCAGTGACAGTTATTTTTATTTCCTCCCATAGCTCATCTGGTTGTCTTTCTATGATGTTGAGTAGTTCAAATCTGTTCTTACCTTCAACTGCACATGCTAGCACAATCTTCTTGATGTCAAATTTCTGGAGCAGCTGGAGTACACATGTGGAATCCTCTTTCCATTCCTTTGATACTAGCCATTCTGTAATTGGAACATGTTTTAACCTTTATACCATGTCTTCTGCTTTGCCTATCTGCAGCTGTAATACCAAAATGTATATTGCTATATTTATATACATATACATATATATATTTATTTATTTTATTTTTTTCTGAGGTTTTCACGGGTATTTGTATGTGGATCTTTGGTTATTCGGGTTTTCTCCCACGTAAAATTGGAAGTAGTGGATAGTTCTAGGCAACGTTTTGATGAAGTCTCATTCATCATCTTCAGGCTTGTTTCTTCAGCTCTGTGCTTCTCAGAAGTAATGTGAGTTTGCAGCTGCTTCTTCCTTTGAACTGTCTAGTGGGTGTGGACTTGATTGGTGGGGGCTTGGCTGTGTTCTGATTGGGTGGGGTGTGTTTCTCATTGGTTTGGGGTTTGGCTGTGGTCTGATTGGTAGGGGGTGCTGTGTTCTGATTGGCTGGGGGTGTGTTCTGTTTTCAGGTGGGGGCTTGGTGCTCAGGTTAGTCTTAGTTGCTGGGGGATTCTGAGTGGTGAGCTGTGATCCTGTTGTTTGGCTTCGCGGTTCGTGGTCGTGCACATCTTCATCGGTGGGTGTCAGTTCGCCTTCTTGTAAGGGTTCAGAGGGGGTTTGAAGTGGTAGCTTGGTGCAGCTGCGGTAGCGGCTTCTGGTCATGGTCAATGTCTGATCTGTGTGAGTGTGAGTCTTTTCTACGTGGAAGTCTGGTGGTAGCATTTGTGTGCGCACTCGTGGGTGTGGGTCTGGTCGTCATTCTCATGTTAGTACTCATTTTATTAATGAGGGCGGGTTTTCCAAATGGTGGTAGCGGAGGTACATCTCGTTTATTGCATGCTGTTGGGCGTTTTTCTAATCTCTATGGCTTCTCTGATTATTCTGGTTGTTGATGTGTTCGGTTTGGCGATAGTTCTGGTATTTTTAAAAGTTCTTTCATGTCCTCGATGGCTTTAGGGTGTTGGAGCAGGGGAAGAGGTTCAGTTCTTCTTTTTGATTGATGTTTCTTGGTTGCTCAATGCGGCCACTTATTACTTCTGTTAGTCTTGTCCCGATGCATGTGTGGGGCAGGCAGGCAAGGGATTTCGTATACTCCTTGTTTTCTCCAACTCGATTTTGTCTTTAAGGTTCTTAGGAATGGTGGATATTTTTCTGTTTGTGCAGAATGCTGTTTCAATGTTTGTTTTTGGAGATCTTGCTGATTTCGTCTGTAGTGCCTTTTTATATATGGAGGAGGGCTTCTGCCGTTCTCGTTGTTCTCTGCCTTGGCTTTTGGTTGGGGGTTTCTTTTTGTATTAGGTGGGTAATGCTTCTTTTTTTGGAATACATTGCTGTTAGTACATAGTGAAGGTGTGTAATTCGGTTTTTTAAAGTGTTGTTCGTAGGTACTAAGATTTGTTCTGGGAGGATGATGTCTCGGCTACGGAATTTGAATGCTGTGCAGATAGTGGTTGGTGGAACTTGCATTGAGATGTTTGCCGTGACACTTCAATTTTATTGGTGGGAGAAAACCCGGAATAACCATAACCATAATCCAAAATAGATATGATAGATAGAATACGATAATAGATAGATAGATATAGATAATAGATAGATATAGAAGATACATATAGATATCTATATATCTATCTATCTATCTATCTATCTATCTATCTATCTATCTATCTATCTATCTAATCTAACAGCTTCCCAGTGAGAGTTTTATGCTATTACTGTTTAACACTTTTTTAGTTTTTATTGCATTATTTTCATTTTCTCTGGGGGAAATATATTTGTTGTCTTTTGGTTCAGGACTATATGCAAAATGTTCATGGAAAAGAAATTGATCTTCTGAGGACCACAGTTAAAGTGCCAGGGAAGAGGCCACCTCGTGCCACATCAGTCTGTGCACCTATCTCTAATCAAAGAACAAATGGCTTGTCCAAAGAGATGAGTGGTTTACATATTTCACCAAATCCAGGTAAGAGAAATATAGTTTGAAAAATATGATCACAATGTTTGTTTTTGTTGCCTTTTAATTTAAAAACAGAGTAATTATATTTAATATATTTATGTTTTAGATATTTTTATCTGAAAACAGTCATGCTCTTTGATAAAAGTAAAAACAGTGTGATGCTATCTGTTTATCATTTTCTTGTGTGTAATCTAGATGTACATACTGCTTTTTCACTTATTCTTTAAACAGGTTTTATTACCACTTACCAGGTGTTTGTCTCATTGACTTATTTCTGAATGGGGACACTTAGGGTTGCACTGTAAAGGTAAAACTTCTATGTAGAAGTAAATTCCATTTAATTCATTACCATTTATTTTTAAATACACAAGCATTACGTTTGGTTTTAAGCCACTCTTGGAAGGTTTGAAGGTTTTTTGGAAAAATCAACAACAAAAAATGAATAATGGTAGGAAGGGACTTGAATAAAATGACATGTGAAAGAAGGGACTAAAGAGCCCTATCATGTGAACGTCAACTTCAAGTGTAAATGATATACTTCAGGGCACAGGGATTGCTTTATTAGTGGGAACTGGAACTTAAGTACAATTTATTTTCATTGTGCAAATATGGTAAGATTTTTTTTACCATCATCATCTTATATTATAATATGAGCATCAGAATGATTACTGGGTAAATTACCAATTTATGGCTGTTTTGCCAAATGGAAGTCATTTAAACTTTGAAGTTAACCTTTCTCTTTACTTCTGCCACATAGCCCAAGAAGGTCCAACTTTTGTTCTGGTGTTTTGTTTTTGAAATGAGGATTTATCTGTTATTTGTAGAATTACTTTTCTCAGATGCTTAGAATAACTCAAGAAATGTAAATCAGTCCGTATTTGACAAATCAGTGCAGTAATAATATATTTGATAAGATACAACAAATAAAACAACAATGAATTAAAAACAGTTTATTTAAAATAAATACACTAAAGAAAAATATTCATCTGTAGCATGCCTAAGAGATTATTGGTTTTCAGTAGATGGTTAAAACATATAATAATAGGTTCCTCCCAGATGTCAGAAGAGTGTATGAGAAATTAGATAATGCCATAAAGAAGGCATTGTGTAGCGTGGTTAACTTCAAGATTGCAAGTCTTCAAGTCTATAAGAATCATCTTGAACTTGGAAGCTCTAAGAAGGAAGCTCAGGTAGTATCCTCCTCTGTTTATTTTCATCAGAGACTGCAGAGCAAAAGAAAATACTGGAGATGAACAATTGCCTATGGAAATAGTATCAGTGCAATGGATTTGATTTCTGGGGACCTTGTTTTAGGCTATCTGGAGGAAATATGTCGAGTGCAAGGTATACAACCTATCACAAGAACTGAGAAACAAATGTTTGGCTGAAGTACGTCATGCTTGATCAGGAGAGTTTTAAATTACACCTTCTGATGTTGAAGTGAGAAGTCATGTGACTCTCTCCTAATTCACATGACACAATGAAGCATACTCAGCCATCCATATTTTAGTGAGCCCCATCTATATGGTTAGTTTATGGTTCAAGATAGTGTATGGATCCAGAAATTTGAGTTTATTTTGTGCATTCATAGCCAAATGTTCAAGTAACCTTTCCTGAAAGTTTTTCAAGTAATTATACCCAGTAGAAGGAACAAAATTAAAACCACACTATATGAAAATATTCAAATGTGGATTATTTCTATCCTCCTTGCCTGCTGATTTCAATTTTTACATATGGTACAGATTTTGACCTAACATAAAAACTGGAATATAGATCCAGATTGACCAGATCATTTAGAAAGATTTGAAAAAAGAAAGTACTTTATTTGTGTTAGAGTACTATCTACTATTCTTTAAAATTACCATTGGAAGTATGACAAAAATGTATTACCAACACAAGTGCTTTTTTCATGCATAATCTTACATATTACTTCTATAGAGCTGAAGTGATACCCTAAATGTTATCAAACTCTATTTGGAAGGTAAAGAATATATAGCTATTTAAAGACCTAATACATTTACTTTCTAGTATTGCTGTGATAGTCTGGCTAGTTTTCACTACCTGGGAGAACCCAAATCTACACACTGAGTACTATTTAACATCTACAAGAAACTGCATTAAAAATTGCTGATGCCTCACAGTGCTGTTATGCTCAATTTGTATTTTCATTGAAGACAAGAAAATCTTTAACAGTTCTAAATAAGTGCTGGAGGGCCATAATACATCATCAATGAGCTAACAAATTTAAATTTAATCCCAAAAAAGATAAAGTAGGTGATTATACTTGCTGGTTTATGTCAAGAAACAGCTTTTTAGTATGAAATCAGTTTTTGAAGAATTTAAATTATTTAAAATTATAAAAATAAAATAATAAATTCTTTAAAATAATATTTATGTATAATATTTAGATTTTAGGCTACCTTGATTTGGCTTTGCTTATAATAATAGCTATCCTCTCTGGAAACCACAGCTTACTAAGTAATCAAAATTATGGTTTCCAAAGAGGACACAGGGTTCAAATGGCAAAAAATGCTACAGACCTTGTACCTTTTATATTGTGTATTATGTTGCTGGCAAAATGTAAGGGACAGGGCCTGTGTTGTTTATCATAATGCTGTTATGATGAAATATTTGCTTGCTGCAAATGCTCCTGCTACAAACTTCACTGCTTTCTATCACTACTTTTTAAAATTGTTTTTATCTTCTGGATGCTCCAGGTGAGGCATAAACAGAACACAACAACCTGGTAAGATAGGAAGTCCACTAAAATTCCTAAGCTTATAAAATAATACATTATGAGGCCCAAGATATATCTATAATGATAACTTAAATATGTCTAAGATTTAGAGTCTGACAGTATATCTTCTTTATGTTTAGTGAATGTCACAATTTCAAATAAGGCATGTATAACTGTCCTGAACATTGAGATAGTCCACCACTAGTGCCAGCAATGATCTTGGATCAATCCACTCACTTCTTTCTATTATAGTTTGGTTTGTGTATCTCATTTCTAGATTTTCCCTGTATCCAAGGTTAGTTATTTATCCTATTCTTCTGAAGTTATTATGTTAGGCTCTCGTATTTTGCAATAGCAACCAATCTGTTGTAAAACCTTTTCTGGAAAATCAAGCATTTTCACTTCTCCACCGCTCTAGTGATTTTTCAAATACTAAAGGCATCAGGAATGTTTAAAACACTGGTTTGGCTTCCTCTCCCAAATGGGTGGGGTGCTCACAAACCTATTTTCAATAGTGAACTACTATTGATATCTAACATTCCCGCCATGCTGTTTTTCTCCACACTCCAGCAATCAGGACATCCAGCAAACCCATAAAACCCAAACTAATAGCATGAATATTCAGTGACCTAGAATACTAATTATTGTTATGAATATTAATGCGATCGGACTTGCATTTTCCTCTTCTGTTCTTGTTCTCTTTTTTTCCACTCAGCCAGCTCTAAAGATGGGCCATAATGAGAGCATTTAAGAGAGAGTGCTCTCCATCGTGACAGGGACTGGGGTAATAAGCAGAGCTTGATTAACGTGGTGCACTTGGGGGAGAGATGAGAGGCTTCACATGGTCCTGTTGTGAAGGAGGCAATGAGGCACCGGCGGCTGTGTTGCTGCTCCCTCAGATTAATGAGGCCTAAGAGTGCATTAGGAACAGTGACAAAGGTTTGATCTAATGGGTTCAGTCATTTTTCCTTTGAGTGACAGACGCACAGAAGTAATTGGCTGTGCAGAATGGCAGCTCGTTGGCAGTACTTAAGGATACATTATCACTGTTGTGTGGCCCACAGAGGTTGTTTATCAAAACTGCTCACACTGCAGACTTGCATTTACTAAATTGTTGTTACAGAGTAATATCTTTAAAATATTCCAATAACAGTAACAGCACAGAATCACAGTCTTTGTGTGTAGGGGTCAGTTTTTCTTTTCATTTAATTTTAAATGGTTTTGAAATGAAGTAATAAGTACAGCTTGCTCTAACTTGGAAGCATCTGCATTTTTGTACCATGCTAAAGTTCATATACACTAAGATATTCAATGCATTTTGTATTTCTGTAACAATCAATGTCCATCTGTGGCTATTCAAAATCAAAAATGGTTTTGACAAGATTGTATCATGATTGGGAAAATATTGTTCTTTCTGCCTTAACTTCTATACTCCAAATGGATTGCTTCCTAATGTCATTACTTGAAAACCAGAAGATCTACATACTTCTCTGGAATTAATCTAAACCTATTTAATAATAGACACGTTTATTAAAGCAAATCTTTCAGAAACATATGTTGATCCATTTGATCCCAGGTTTTTTCAATACAGCTCTCCAATGCTGGTAGTAAACTGAAAATCTAAAACAGTTTTTATTAATTTTGATCACTATGCACCTTATGACAGTGTACCTAGCATCAGTACTTTTAGATGGCCATGTAGCCTTTGGGAGGTCTGTCATAACTTCAAATGGTCATTAAAAAGAACAGGTCAAAATTAAGGATTCCTTGTATGTGTAAGATAAAATTAGCAAGGATCCAATTGTTGCTAATTGTATATAACAATTACATTTATTTGATTGAACAGACCACTGCAGATGCTTTTATGTATGAATATGATGTGACTATCATAGCACAGAAAGGAAAATTAGAGGGATCATCTCATGGTTTTTATTAGCACCGGAGATTTTTTTTTAAGATCGTCATGTGTTTTCCAAAGAGACACACTCATTTGTAAACTGTTACAAAATTCTCATGAGACAAAAACGAAGTTGATGACATGCCATGTTCTCCTAGCGGCTTAAATATATCTAAAAGGAGATATATTTGCAAAAACAAGAGGGGGAAAAATACTGAACTCTTTCTGTTTTCTTTGTCCTTGAATTTTTTATGTACTGGTGGCCTTTGTTTAATGTCCACTAGTTCAGTGACTGTTCTAACTTCTATGCACAGCATAAATTGTATTTTTAACTGATCCTTCTACTTATCGTTGTCACAATGCCCCTGCAATCATGATTGGCAACATTTCCTGCCAGCTTTTAACAAGCAAAATCAATAAGAAAGTTAGCTGGAAGTCACATGTCACAGGCATGTTAGGCCATGTCCCTATGCTGTCCTTGCTTAATGATGGCAACTGAGACTACTGCCATTAAGTGGAGCAATCACCTGGTTTTTCAATTTATTACTCTATCATTTAACAACGAAGTTTCTGGTCCCAAGTAGCATTGTTAGATGAGATTACCTGCATGCACATTCCACGCAGTTGGATTCAGCCTCCAATTCAGTTTTAGTCATGTAGCTGGCAGAAATCTGGACTCAATTTCTTATTTAACTGGAATAAAGATTATAAATTCATAAGCTATATGTCACTTAATGCTTCAATATCAGGTCACAATCACAGCTGGTGCTTTTGATATCCTTTGCTGCCTAAAAAACTCCTGAGCATTAGTGTCCATGAGGTATGTCAAAACCGGCAAATTGGCAGACACATCATGGAGATTTAGACCCACTATTTTGTGCATGCTCACACAGAATAAAAAATGGAGGAGCTTCCATTGTGATATTTTAACTTCCATCTTGCCAGTTTTGACCCTTTCCCCTCCAACCTGCACATGCATTTGAACCTTGGTATGTAGAACCACAGGGGGTTTTTTTCTGCTACAGCCTAACATTAAATAAGTGAAAAGTTAAATCAACAGAAAGATTTAAATTGTTGTTTGATAATTTTCCTCAAAATTCTGCTTTCAAATTATTAAAAGTCTTCCACTGATCTAAGGAAGCTTTTCCTGGATTTTTGGTTGATGAGCTGGTTGTAGGCCATGGAGAGGCTGTTATCTAGATATTGATGATTTGAGCCTCTCTGTATGCTGCTGTTTTTCTAGAAGTGATGTTATCAGATGAAAAGTAGTTGGATTCTGTGTAAAGGCTAGGTCAAGCTGGCCGACGGAATACAAAACGTATGCAAAAAGGGACACAGGCGGAACGAGCAAAATTTCAGGTGGTGGCTCCACCCGTAGCTTTATCCGCTCTCAAAAGTGCCCCAAATTTGCATAAACAGAAAGGAAAACAACGGAAAGGAACAGAAGTGTGGTAGTACGTAGCGAGGATGGTAAGCGGATGTTCGTAGGAAGCCTAGCGGATGGAAGCATAGACACATCCAAAGGGCTTCCGGAAGAGAATAGCAAAGCAGATGCGTAGCGAAGGAGCGATGCGTAGCGGATGAACGGCGGATAGCATCACGGACGCCTATAGGATGCATAGCGGATGCGTAGCAGATGCAAAGCGTTCACTGCGCATGCGGGGAGGATGAATTGCGTTCAGCTCCGCGGATATAAAAGGATGCAGCTGCAAGCAGTCAGCATTCAGAGGAAAGACCTGCTGCCAGAGACATCTTTGAAAGAACACCATGGTTCGTCAGTCAGGAAGAAGAGGAAGCCTGTGCCTACTCCTGCCAGCCCTGACAAGAAACAGAACCACCATTCCCAACCCTGGTTGGCTGACTCTGAAGCTGCTGGGTGCTTCTGCTGCTGACTGGTGGTGGGTGGTGTGCTTCCTGGTGTTTGCTGCTGCTGCGTGCTTCTCGCTGCAAGTGCTGCTGGTGCTTTCTCCTGTTGGTTGCTGCTGGTGTAGCTGCTTGCTGCCTGGTGATGGACCAGCCCCAAGGCCTCAAGCCCTGCTGTGAAGGCCCTGAAGCCCCTGCCGATGAGGAGGTAAGCAGGCAGGGCAAAGGAGAAGGGAGAGAGGAAACATGTATACCCATTTCCGAGGCACCATGAGGAGGCAGGTGCTGGAATGGCTGAGGGGCGAACGAGTACCCAGTGGAGGAAAGGGCCCAGGCTCTATTCGCGACAACCAAGCAAGAAAGCAGGGCGAGCATGGAGAGACGAAGGCAGAGAGCCTGGGCTAACACTTCGACGTACTCTTGGATCGGTGGAAGCAACAGTGCACATGCTGGTATGCAACTGCACCTGAAGAAATCCTGGCCAGGCGCTGCCAACTCACTGACACAGGAAGATGTACGTCATGGCCAAGTGCAGGCTCTCCTGGAGGGTGAGGTCTTCGCCACGAGGAGCAGGCCCCGGGCGGCCTCGTCGTGGGAACCCTGGGCGTCCGCTCAGACGAGCCCACCAGACGCCAGGTCCTCTTCTAGCGCAAGGAGACAGCTGCATCCGGTGTCCAGGCAAGGTGTCTTTGGAGGGCCCACAAGGCAGAGACCGGCCCCACGACAGTTGCACTCCCATGCCAGAGGACGTAGAGGATCCCCTGTCTCAAATTTGGAGCAAGAAGCAATGCAGCACGAGCCGAGACCAAGCCCGACCCACCACCGCAGCTCCACCTCCGGAGGAGGAAAGGAAGGCAGAGAGCAGACTGGCAGGGGCAGGAGCAACACTGTCCTGGTGCAGTTCAGCGGACTACGATCAAGACCAGCACCAGATCTTCTGCTCTCAGCTGGTCCACGTGATAATGACATCCTTTGAACCGCCAAAGCCCATCCTCTCCTCT
>BHFT01024290.1:0-50122 GCA_004320025.1 Laticauda laticaudata | reverse complement strand
CAGAAGGCAACTTAGCGAGACCCTGGAAATAAACTCTGCGGGGTGGCTTGGTGATTGTATCGTTGTTTTGTCTCAGCTCTTTTAGCTTTATAATGTGTTTTTTCGCCTATTGTTTTGTGTATTCTTCTATTCATTTCCTTTTGATTTATTTCGTAATCTGCTGTGTTGTTTTGCTGATTTTGTATGGTCCGTGTAAGGTTGTCTTTTTCCTGTTTCCCTGCTTTCTTAATTACTTGGCTTTTGTCTAGGGGCTTCTTTCAATACATTTATTTGATTCTTTTCCTATGCAAGTTTGTTTTATGCTGGCTTGATGTTCCCTTTGGCTTTTCCTGCCTGGGTGTACACCACTGCCCTCGATGAAGTTCCCTTTCCACACCCCAATACAAGTGCCCCACTAACACGAGGTCAACATCCAAGCGTCGCCACCCGCCCTGCCGAAGATGCAAGGGGAAGTAAGTCACTCCAGAAAAGATGGCCTTAGCCATTTTTTCCGGTCTCAAACCTAAGACCTGGCCTTATTATATGAGAAAACGGTAACATGAAGAGATAGAGCTCAAGATCCAGATGTATCTTGGACAGACAGAACACTGGCCCGCATCTAACAAAATGAAATTCAATGTATGAGAAAAGTAAAGTCCTCCATTTAAGAAAGAAAAACCAAAAGTACACATAAGACTGGGCGTGAAACCAGGCTCACAGCGATAAACTGTGAGAGGGATCTTGGAGTCTTAGTGGACAACCAGTTAAATATGAGCCAGCAGTGTGCAGTAAGCTAGCGAAAAAAGCTAATGCAACCCAAAAATTGAATTAACCGAGGGATACAGTCAAGATGAAGGGCCAGTACTAATACCACTCTATAAAGCTTAGTAAGGACCACACCTAGAGGTACTGATCAGTTTGTTCACCACATTATAGAAAAAAGATGGTTGAGACTCGAGAAAAAGGTATAGAGAAGAGCAACCAGGATGATTATGGGCGACTGGAGGCAAAACATACAATGAACAGTTTGCAGGAAGCTGGCTTGGCAGTCTAGTAAAGAGAAAGGAACTAGGGGAGACATGGATTAGGGTTTTCCAATATTTGAGGGGCTGCCACCGGGGAGGAAGGGGTTCCCACAGCTATTTTCTAAAGCCTCCTGTAGGCCAACAAGGAATAATGGATGGAAACTGAACAAGAGAGATTAACCTGGAAATAAACTTTGACCCAGTGAGGAACCAATCAACCAATGGAACAGAAGTTGCCCCTCGGAAAGTTGTGCGGAGCACCCATTACTTGAGACTTTAGAAGAGATTGAAACTGCCATTTTTGTCAAGGAAATGGTTTTTGTGAGGGTCCCTCTCGCTTGAGGGGGGTTGACTATGACCCCGTTGAGGGTAGGACTAAGATGTATACTCATTATATATATATTATATATATCATGCCGAAGGCCCTTACCATGTACCCGTGCTTGTCTACTTAATGCCTAGCGTTAAATCCGGCTTTAAATGAACTCTCAGCAAATGGTGCGACCTGAGTGCCGAAAGAGAGAATAAACACATATAAAGAAGGTTTCTACCGACTCATATTTACTTGGTGATCTAACTCTCCGTATTTCTATTCTATGTTGTACTCCAGAATTCGAACTAATATAAACATCATAATCTCTGTATACACATCTATTTCATAATTTTCCTCTATCTTATTTTCTACATATCATGAATAAGTGTTCCTATATTCTCTATTTTCCTCAACTTATTCTATGGTCGGGTGAATAACTTTTTATTTTGTCGTAAAGTATTTATCCACGACCTGCGCACAGAAATAGCAATGCTACTTAGGACCGGTATCAAAGCTCAACAACAAAGTCTTTTATACCAAACACAAACAATCAGTTAAGATAACCTGACATCTCTATGGAATTGCAGCCTTCCCAAGACAAGCCCTTGGTGGGATTATACTTTCCTGTCGCCAGCTTGCTAGCCCCAATGACATTCATTTGATTTCTGAGCCAGTGCCTTTGTTGGCCACCGGCGGTCAGGCTTCGAGATTGGTTCCTTTTTGAAACCGAGACTCACGTATTTCATGCTTTTGGACGCTCTAAACCAATCAGAAATGAGAAGTCTTAGTGTGCCAACTATTTTATACAGGAACCGACCAGTAATTTATATTTTACGGTGAACTCCGTATTCCCAAACTCTTGATTCAATCTTTTGATCCCTGACTTGCAAAACCCATAGCATGTCGCCTTCGAGCATCCTGTATATCCGCCCCACATGAATAAATTAATCAGCGCCTGCTCTTGTTTTCCTATCGGTGGACTGTCAAAAGTAATTTCTCTCCAAATTGAAAAATTTAGAAATACACCAAATATCACCCCTAATTCCTTTATATTTATACTATAGATCCTAGGTCAGTGTGCCATTTTATATCAAAGCGCTCAGGATCTCATCAGCAAAAGTTACTTTTGTGAAACATGCGTGAGAGAGATGAATAACGAGAGGACATAAAACTCGTTGTCTGTTCTTAAAACAACATTGTCCACACAAATCTTATCCATTATAAATTAGCAGTGATGTTAGTCCATGCCCGTGAAGTATTGACGTTCGAATTGTGTCCCATATACATACCGAACACTTAATACATTTGCATTTTCCTAGATCAGTATGCCCTCTATTATTTTACTACCTGCTTAATGCTACCATGTAAAAAAAAATAATCTCTGCTGTAACTTAGTTTTGCTAAATACGTTTCCCCGCAAAAGTCTCAATTTTCTACATCGTATTGTAGGGCAACCGATAATTCCTGGATATTTTCAGCTACCAATTAGAACCAAATGCGTATATATTCTTCAACTAATCCCCACTCTTGCAACTTAACTATATTCTAAGTTAAGTTATAAATGATATTTAATTGATTAACGAATTACGGTGCCCACTTGCTATACATGCTTATTCAAACATTAATTTTTCCTTTACAAGGTCATCATCAAACATTATGGGTTTCCTTAGTGTGTCTAAGTTAATTTTAATGCAACATTTTTACTTAACCGCGTAGAAAAAACCCCAGGGGCCTTTATTAAAAAGAGTCACTAAAAATGTGACTGGTACCCAACCTGATGTTGCCAATCTGTATGCTTTTTCTTTTACATATCCGTGATGTTAACAAATTGGTTCATGAACGATACACATAGTTCAGATCTACTTTATTTGTTTGCAGAAAAAACCCTCCTAGCTGGCACTTGCTATTCTTTCTTCGATTGGCAGATGGTTTAAAAACCTGTGATAATTCAGCATAATCATGATGTTGTTATGTAAATGACACAATTATGTGATTCATGCTGATGACGATGACAAATGTCCACTGCCTTTTCCCCCTTGCAGGAACCCTGTGCTACATTCAGATTATTTATGAAAGTTATTTTTTGGCCCCCCCCCATTTTCTTTTTTTTTTTACTTCCCCCCCCAAGGGGGAGCGAGGTCCAGTAAATCTTACCACCCAAGGCACGTTTTTTTCTTCCTATTTTTTTTTTTCTCCCCAAATTTATGAAAATCTTGTGCCGAGATTCCAAGCAACTTGGTGTCCTTGAGACCAGAATTGGCCGTAAAAAGTTCCCGCCTTAAGTAAGTCTCTTTGTTGTCGCTGGATCCTAGAAACAACTGAGTCTTACCTTGAAGTAACCACGAACAATTTAAAAACCAAATATATAAGTGTGTGATTCTTTTATTCAAACCTTGATACTCTTAGGTCTAAAATTATTGGACTCCCTCTATAAACTATCTTTCACAGATTTCCCTGCCAGCCCCAGCACAGAAATAACTCCCAGGGATTTTGTATAACATACGTACTTGTAGTTCTTCCACTATACTTCAACTTTAAATTGCCAAGGTTTTAGCATGAAAACAACCTAAGGCCTCCATCACTGCTGTATATCCACACATAAAGCTCTAGTTTATACAGTAATCTCCAACTAAGGTATATTATACTATACATTTTAGTCCCAGTAGATCCCTTTATTGGTCCATGGAGCTCTCTTCCTCACTCATAACCATTAGGGAGAATTCAACTCAATAGAGAACACCAACAAGTTGTATTCCAAATGTTGTTATATTTGATTTAAAAGGAGTATACACAGGTTTAATGAACAGGAACAGGCGATCTTTTGTTAAGAAGTATATTAGCGAGTGTTCTTGAGTTCTTTTTTTAAGTCACATAATATTTGGTATTTTTAACATATTATATTTCTATATTTCCTAACTGATACTGAATCTTAATAAATACAAGTCATATCTCTCCTCACACCTTTGCCCACTACTTCTATTTAAGAAATTATATAACCTAGATACGCTCAACACCCTCTCCCCACCCCTCCCCCTACCCCACCCTTCCCACCACTCACCCACTTTGCACAAGTTAAAAACCAAGTGTAGCCTAGATATGAAGTTTTAGGTGAGGAATAAGATAAATTACTGTATCAATGAGCTGGAAAAATTTATATTTGACCCTCAGTCAGTAATTTTATCGAGGTTTACATGTTACCACTGTAGATAGACTTTCTATTCTTCCTAAGATTTACTACGATAGAGGCTATTAACAATTTGACATATATTCTTATGTGGTTATATATTAGAATCGCATTAGAGTATCCATTATGGTGCTACAACTTTTCGACCCCCGTTCTTTCCCCTAAAAATGTTATTCCTCGACAGCAAGCAATTTTACGATTTAATGAGTTGGTCTGGTCTATTTCAAAATGAGCGCTTTCATATCCTGTACCCCATGTATTTTTTCAGGTCAGTGGAACTTTATAGCGCTGAGCCCCAGGTTTTCTCTGATGGAGGTTATCAGGCCGACAGGAAAAATCATACCCTTCTATTCTTCTGCTCTATCAAAGGATAACTTCTAGAACATATGCAGGAATAGTTAAGCAGGCCTGCGAATTGGATATTTGAGAGTAGGACGAAACAACCTGATTGGCACCAGAGTCTGCTCGGGTTTCAGCACGTGAGTCACAAACAAGTCGCCATCAAAGCTAAAACTCAACTTGAAATTTTTAGTAAAATGTGCCATATGCACATACGTAAATATTTTATTCTCCGGTGCTGCACATTTAAGCATTATATTTAGCTGTGCCAAAAATAAAGCATTTAATCTGAGACATTGGTATAAAGTTTGCTCACTCAGGTTTGAACCGATTTATGGAAACCCACGGAGATTCAGAGAGGGTGTTAATTGTATTATTCATCTTGACTCTTTGTTTGATGAACCTAGTAATTTACATGCAATCTTATTAAGCTGACATGTATAGTCTTACCACTGACATGAGGTTAATATTTGATCACATGGTCTGCAAGAGCCACTCAGGACACATCTCGAGAGAACTGGCTTAGTCATGCACTCACCCTAGAACTCTCTAACGACGGAGAAAAATGGCATGACTGTAATGCGCCTTTGCTGTTCCTAGTAGTGTTGAATTCCTGAATGCCAGAATGCTCAGACTGGTATATGAGATTCTTCAAAGTATTGAGTAATTCCTCTCAGCGTGCGTCTGCTTTGGTTATATATATGCTGAGAACCGTCTCTGCTGATTCTTGCCTTTGTTATCAGTATCACATCTTGTCTGGGAAGAATATTCCTCTGGTAACATTACTGGCGGCCAAGCTGCTGCTGGTGATGTGATCTTCCGATAATAGACTGAGCGCTTCAGAGAATTGTACTCAACCCTATCTAACTCAAGCGAGTGTTGGTATATCTTTGCACTCGTTGCGATTTGTTGGGTTTTGTTCTATGTACTTAACTATGTGCTACCGTCCCAGAGAGAGAATCCCATGAATAATAGAGTGTGTCTCCTGCCAGCTTGCTACCTTTTCTTACATGCTAGTCCTTCTATCATCGATACTACCGCTTGTGAGAGTGTTCCAGGTTGGCCTCGCAAGACCACTTTGACTGGTTTCTCGAGGTGGTTATTCTGCTCAGCGGGGTCTCAGTGTGTGTGTGCTAATTAAGGGGGTTGTCTAGTTGTCTGTTACAACATCAGCCGCTCTCTGTCGTGTGGGCTCAGCAGTTTTCAGCTTTATTATTTCACCCATTTGCCAAACCCTGTTGCCAGCCCAAGGCACAGAGAGCGTTCACCTCCTGGTTGGCTTAAAAAGATGCGGTCGAGGTTAGTCTTTCGTGTGTGTGTATGGGTTTGCGGGGTGTGTGTGTGTGTGTGCGTGGTTGGTCTGCGAGCGATGACTGTAGCGAGAAATGGGGTTGTCCAGTTTGCTTCGATGTGGTGAAATAGTTGCAGAGGGGTTGAAGCGGTAGTGCGTGCAGCTGCAGATATGGCTGATTCTGATATCTGGAGAGATATCGTTGATGAGAGTCGATACTTATATCTGTAGAGGTAGGGTGTGAGGATCTTATTTTCGTGCGAATGTAGAAGGTGCAGCTGTGAGAAGAAGCAGGTCTAGAGAGAAGAATTGGTGTGGAAACAAATTGATTAGAGAATAGAAGGCGCGTGTTGAATGTGTCTGAGGGGAGTGGGCGCAACACAAGGATTGCTTTTTAATTTCCCTACAAAATCTCCATATAGACGTCAAACGAATTATGAGGGATTTATGACCTTTTTCTTTTACTGATTTTTATAACTGTTTGCTTCTGATTTGTCTCACCTCCGATTTACTATATACTACTATAAATAGATGAGGTTCCTAAGTTGGCCAGAAAGAGTTGTGGCTGACAAATACGAGCTTCAAAATAGGAGGAACCAAATTTCCGGAAGCTAGCAATGAAGGTCAGCTGAAAAGAAGATGAAAAGCAATCCAGATTTAAGACCCCGAATTTGAGCAAGATAGGTTACACAGCAAATTCACATTTCAAGACGTGGGGCGCTTTTGCGGAGCTATCAGTTTGCTCATGACTGAGAGATCCAAAATAGATCATTAGCAAAAGCGCGCTGAGCCCCTGCAAGCGTGGGGAACTCCTCAAAACAATTGACAAAATTGACCGTGGGGCAGTAACGGTAAGCCAAGGCTATTAGAATAGCCACCCACACCTTATTGTAAGTTGTCGCCTGGATCCTACATATCTATTGACTGGCCGCCATACATTCAAATAAAACACAGATATTAAGACGTTACTCTGAATTGCAATTATTGTTGCAAATTGTTGTAAGAATACACAATATGTCCCAGACTTGCTGCTTTGCAATGGAATATTCCTGTCGGTTAAAGCCCATGTCCCCACTGCACCAACAGATGCAAGAGAAAAATGTTAAAAACCGGAAAATAAAGGCATATGCAACTACAGAATTAGGATAAATGCGAGTAGTGAGAAATCTAAGTTAGTGGTTGCCCAATTAGCAATAACCGTCCGTTTTCCTTCACTAAGCGTCTCCTAAACAAATCCACACCCGATTGGATACAGAACACAATCCCACCGAGTTCACCAACCCCAACATCAAACTCATGTAGATTTCCATGGATGCCCACTCACGCAGCACAACAAGCATGAGTTTCCTTACTGTGAGTAAGGGAACATGCACCACCAAAGCGTCTTCACAGAATCATATGAGAGGAGCGGAAATTTAACCTATCTCACGAGATAGTTTAACAAAGGATAGACATCCACTTGACAGAACATACGAGCGGCAAACAAACGTATGAATTACTGAAAGACAATTCCATCTCAGAGTCATCCCAGGGTTAAACCGTGTTCTCGCAGTAAATTTCACTGGCTTGGACATCCTGCCTCGACCATACTCTCCGTTCACCATTACCGAACATCCGTGCGTGAAGAGGCTATAGAATACTCAAACCCGAGCAAACAAACTAAACAGGGACAGAGAAGCCGAAAACACAGGTACCTGAAGAAATCACAGGTACAGACCCCACTACCCTCTGTGGCCTTCCTAACTGTTTCGATATAGATAAGCCACCAAATGCCACAAAAGGATGTCACACAGCCAGAGTGCACTATCCCGAGTATATAAAGCATTGTGTTTAAAACACCACGAGGAGCCACAATATGTCTATGGTGGCAAGAGTGAATCTAGATGGAGAAGAAAGACAGCCGGTGCCAATTTTTCACACGTAATAACAACAAAAAGGCGTGGGCAGTTTATAGGAGAAATCCCAATCCACTGATATACTCAAGTTGAGTCCAAAGTTAGCCCCAAGGAATGTTAGCAAGCAAACGCTCTATCTAAACGCTTCTTTGCCAGGCAAATCAGAGATGCCCTATGCATATCATATCCACCGAACCAGAATCATGCACATAAATTATGACTCTCATGCAACAAATGACGAACTCATTCCATCAACACCATGCTCACCAACTTTATCTACGCTGAAGTCTACAATGAATCTCAAACGCCAATGCAAGCGTTAACTGTTCGGCACCTATATCACAGCTAATTTCTACGCTCAGACCAGGACATCAGAAGAAGGTCCCAAGTTGAGCCTGTGATAGCGGACCACGTGTGATGGAGACATCCAGCGGAGTAACGCAGTGACGACTATTTGGAAGATGTGGCCTGGATGATTGAGTGCGACAAAGACTTGTAGATCGGTTGTCTGCTCTGTGAGGAAATGAGAACGGAATCCTCCCGTGCCCGTTGACAACTTTATTCCAGCAACCTAGCGGATGAGCAAATTGGCCCAGAACTCGAATTGTTTGACCTAACGATAGCTTTAGAGTGTATCTAGAGACCCCAGGCATGTGAACACCTGCAAAGCAAACAACTCAGGAACTTTCCAGTCTTCCAGCCTGGACACCTTAGGATACTCCAGAAGTGGGAAGGCCTAAAACTAGACCACCTCTGCGCATCTGGCCTCAGGCTACACACCTACAGGAGCATACAGTACGGCTGAGAGTGGAGCTTTTTATGTCCAATTCACACACCTAGCAAGCTATCCGCTATTGGCTCAGAGAAGTTCTAGTTGGATGGGCCCATTCACTCTATAGATACCCTGAGAGGAGACATCTTCCTCTCCCGATCACCCATCTCTCCATTGCAAGAAGAAAGAGCTGGCGTTCAAGAATTCGTTTGCAGGCCAGTCATCAGAGCTGTGCTTATCAGAAAGTTAGGTCAAACTTCGCGGACCACACTAACCGTATGGAGCAGTAAGAAGTGGCAAACAGACACGAAGTCGCGCTGCAAAAGGCTCCAGCCAAGTGCGGACCACTTGGTATATTCAAGAACTGGTGAACTAAGGCGTGCCTCATTTGCAAAAACGTTTGATCAATCCTTCCTTACGCCCAAATGGCTCTTGAATGACTCACTAACCATTCAATGTACCTCCGATATCGCTTCAGGCAAACGGTGGTCAAGCCTGTGCAGTGGGATATGCCCATGGTATATCACTAATAGCCCCAGTGAAGCTCAAAGGAGAGCGGCTGTAGAAAACACGAGCAAACACCTCAATCATTGGGAATCGCAAGATCGCCAGACCCCCGTGCGGACCCAAAGCAACACCCTAGATGTTGCAAAACACCCTACATCATCAGCTGACGGCACACACACGAATGACACCCATATCTCACACCTCCAGAAATACCTACCTTCATGTGATAAAGCACTTCCTATACAGTTCCCTGTTATCTTCTCTCACTTCACAGCTCTCGCGTGAAGAGAGGTCTTCAAGCTACTAGGCTCTCCATGTGGTGCACAATAGGCTGTGGCTGTTCAGCTTCCTGGTGGTTAGAGAACGCCTTTGGCATCCTCTGGGCCCAAACAGGTTCCCAGGTGATCTTCTCACCACCCATATCTCCGACGTCATAGCGACTCACCCAAGACCTGTTAGCTTAGCTTTTAAAGAAGGATCCTGTAGGGGCAACGCTCCGTGGGAAGCTTTGCTCAGGCATCATCAGACATTGCCTCACACTCCAAATATCTCACTCAGGCACTTTCTTGCCGCAGCCCACTACCCGGTCTTGCAGGAGAACAGGCTCGGACTCCAACAAGGCAATGGGGACATGGATCCTGGGAATGGAGGCGAAGGGCAAAACTAATAGACACTGAGGATGTTGCAGGCCGCCAACAGAGCCTCACGTGAAGGGAAGAAGCGTGCAACCCCTGAAACACTGGAGCAACTCCCCAGTTGGAGCAGTGGAGTGGCAAGCACAGCATATGATAGATGATTATGGATGCTTCCTTCAGCCTGTCTCATCACACTGATGATGATTGGGCCATGTATGTTGGGTGGGCTACAATGAACAAGCGGCATTTAATTAAAGAGTGTGTATTATTGTGAATGTGTGATGATTGATTTAACTTATTATTGATAATAAAGGCCATAGGGTGTGGCACCTGGAGGGTGCGACCATACAGTCCCACTCTGCTTGCACTGGAGGTTTATCTATCCCACAGCTATTACCCATCCCAAAGTATCCCTGCCCTCCAAAGGTTATTCCCTTGGCCATCCACAGCTATTACCCATCCCACAGGTATTCCCTGCCCATCCCACTGCGATTTCCTTACCCATCCAGAAACACAGAGGCTTTTAAACTATTCTTAAAAGGTTTCCACCAAAGACTTTATTGACAAAATAATGAAGCAAGGTGTGTGTAGAAGCAAGGATAATCTTTATTTAATAACAAGCTGTAAAAGAAAAATTGACCCAAGTCAAGTGTCCAAAAAGCAAAAATAAAGTTCAACAAGGTAACCACCCAGTCTCTTGCACTGTTCTGGTCACTCTTGAGGCCGTGCCCAGTCTTCAGGGGTGAAGGGTCCAGGTGCTGTGGAGGTGGCTGCTGCTGGAGAGTGCTGGTCTGAGGCACCACTGGGTTGCCGTGCCCCGAGAGACGAATAGGGACGGTCAGCGATATGTGTTGAGGAAACTGCTCAGACAGCTGACTTCAGCCCTGTGATGTTGAGAGCCCCTTCCTCCATGACATGAGGTGGTCAGCCCCATACTGATGACAGATTACTGAGGCCGGGCTTGCTGTGGGGTGGAGGGAAGACAGTTGTTTGTGGGGCTGTCTGGTCTGCGCTGGTGAGGACTGGCATCGATGGCCATCGTGAGTGGGTGGCATCTTGTGGCGTGGGCTGGCATTGGTGGTGTGGGTGGCATCGGTGGCATCAGTGCACTGGCGTACGATGTACCTGTGCCTGGACTGGATGGGCTTCCTGTTGCTGCTGGACCTCCTGGTAGCCGTAGCCTTGGGTAGGTGAGGGCTTGTGAAAGCCTTGGAAGGGCATGACATCACCTGGGGTGGAGCGAGGCAGCCTGGATGGGTGGGAGCAGGTTCATCTTGGTCTGGAGGGTTTGTGAGGAAGTTCGGTGTCCTGCTGTCCTTCACACCTGGTACTGAATGGGGTTCCGACATGTTCATGAGGGTCTGGTTGACGTACGGTGAGGAAGGGCTTGCGGTTGCGAGGATGGGGGCGCGGTGTATGTACAGCGAGAGAGGAGATCAAAGCGCTACTGTGGTGTCTTTATCTCAGCAGACAGTGTGAGCCTCTGGCCCTCCGCGTCTGCCTCTCTGCCTTTCGGTGAGGTGGAGCTGGAGGTGATGCGTTGGGCTTGTGGAAGTGCCATGCCTTCCTCCCACTGCGATCAGGGGGTCGTCCACGTGCTCCCCAGGGGTAGTACAGCTTTGTCGAGGGTCTCCATTGTGGCACGCTCCACAGATACCTTGCCTTGGAGACAGGGAGCTGACTCTTTGCCAGAGAGGACTGGCTCTCAGCAGGCTGCCTGAGAGAGAGGGGTGTGAAAAGCGGGCTGCTACTCTGGTGGATCTCACCCTCCAAGAAGCTGCACTTTGTCATCATGTAGGTCTCCAGCGAAAAAATAAACTCTGACAGGATTTTAATATCTAAAACATTAAACATTAAGCACTAAACAAACATTTATACACATAGGGAAAAAAGAGTATAAAAAACCAGGAACTTACCATTCGAAGTTAGCTAGCTAGCCCCAGGAACACAGGCACGCTATCTCTCACCTTCCTGAAAATAAAAAGATCCAGCTTTCAAGCAGTTGTCCATATCCTTGCGCCGGAGCTCTCCCAGCGGGAAAATTCAAACCCTCGAAGAAAGGCACTTTGACAGCCTTTCTACAGGGGTCAACACAGGCAGCACCATATCCGGGTGTGCAACAAAAGTACTTCCTAACGGCAAGCCCTCTCCACCATTCCCCCGCCATTTTGCATGTTTTAATATAGGCCTTAATTTGGGGGGAGGGGCTTAATTGCATTTCATCCCTATAAAACATACTGGGACTTTCTATTGGGGAGGCCGTATTGTTAGAGAAACAGGGTAGTTATTCCTGCAAGCTTAGTATCATCTGCAAATTTGGTAAGTTCCCCTTCTATTCCCTCATCTAAGTCATTAATGAAGATATGGAAGAGTATTGGGCCCAAGACGGAACCTTGTGGCACCCCACTGCTTATTTCCCTCCATTTGGACTTAGACCCATTAAGGACTACTCACTGAGTATGATTTGCCAGCCAATTGCGAGTCCATCTAGTGGTGATGCTATCTATTCCACTTTTTTCTAGCTTACTAAGAAGTAGGTTGTGGTCTACTTNTTAGTATCATCTGCAAATTTGATAAGTTCCCCTTCTATTTCCTTATCTAAGTTGTTAATGAAGATATTGAAGAGTACTGGGCCTAAGATGGAACCTTGTGGCACCCCACTGCTTACTTCCCTCCATATAGACTCGACCCATTAAGACTCTTTGAGTCTGGTTTGCCAGCCAGTTGTGAGTCCATCTAGTGGTGGTACTATCTTTTCCACTTTTTTCTAGCTTACTAAGAAGTAGGTTGTGGTCTACTTTGTCAAATGCCTTGCTGAAATCTAAATATATTATGTCCATAGTATTTTGCTGATCTACTAATTTAGTCACTGTGTTGAAGAATGAAATAAGATTGGTTTGGCATGATCTGTTGTTCACATCTCTGGAAGGAATTAATATGTTGTGCTTGCTTCATCTGGTGCAGACTCATCACTACATAAGTGTGAATATTTTCATGGGATTTATTCATTGTATTTATTTATTTGATTTGTCAATTGCTTACAAGGTAATAGATATAAATATAAACATGAGTAAGAATATAGGAAATAGATATGAATAAATGGGGACAATAGGACAGGGATGGGAGGCACGATGGTGCATTTATGCACGCCCCTTAATTTTTACTGGAAAACAGTATAGAATATTTGTGCAGGAGTATCCCATGAATGTCACGTTACTAGATGGGGTTAGTAAGAAGACATTCGGCCATCAAAAATAAGAACCAGAAGGATAGAATACAGCATGTCAATAAAATAATCCATCAGAGAATTTCTGTCATTAGACACTGATTTTTTAAAAAATAATAATGGAATAAAGATGCGAACAAACTTTTCAGGAAATCTTCAGAAGGAGTTGTTGACATTGTTTAAAACTTCTATGAGGAACTACAGTCCTCTCGCAAGATTTATATATTTCCCTTTTTATGACAATGTCCATTTGTTTTGATAGCACAAACAAAGGTTTATCATATCACTACAAAATTCTTCTCGTCAGTCCCGTGTCAGAGCATACTCCCAAGAGAGATTCTGTGTCAACCACAAATTACTGCCTTGAAAGAACACAGACTACTCATATGCACAGATGGAAGTAGAAACTATGAGAAAGGCTTTAGTTTTAAGGGTGGATACAAGATCAGCCTGCAGAAAAATCTCAAATTTAATTATCACTATTTCAAGTTAAATAGAAGTTGCAACTAGTGAATTTAACCCTCAAGGCTTCTCAGAATTCTCATTAACTAGGTTGTTTCTTTCATCTGCTGCTTCCTAAGCCCTGTAACCCAAATGACTCTGAGTAATCCAAAATAGTTTAAGTCCATCTTTATTCTTAACTCAGAGGAAGCTTATTGCAACTAAACATCCAATCCGTTCACCCTTCATAGCTTCTGAGACTTGTTCCTCTTTCACATCCCTCCCAATTTTTTCTCACTTCCCACTTTCCTGGGAATGTTTTAAATACACAGAATTTTTTTAAAAAAATGTTAAAAAGTAATACAAACTCATCCAAAAGATGATCTAATCACTTGTTAAGATATATTTCCAAAGCAAACAAAAAACAAGCACTGCAAACAGATGAAACAAATCAAATATTTTTATGTGTCCCTGTGGTCTTATTTTACACCTCAATTCCAGGGTCATGAAATAGACACTGGCTGCTGAAATCATGTAAAGCAGTGGTTCCTCAACCTCTTCTTTACCACTGAGCCCCCTTTAAATGCCTTTCCAAGCCATGGACCCTCAAGACTTAATTCAAGATTTAAATAATGAAATTTCTTCAAGTCTTCGCAGACCCCTGGTGGTTACATTGCAGCCCCTCCCAGGCAGAGGTGGTATTCAGCAGGTTCTGACCAGTTCTGGAGAACCAATAGCAGAAATTTTGAGTAGTTCGGAGAACTGGCAAATACCACCTCTGACTGGCCTCACCCCCATTTATTCTCTGCCTCCCGAGTCCCAGTTGTTGCCCTGCACAGGAGAATGGAGCTGGAAATCAGGTTAGCGGGGTGGGGTAGGAATGGGGATTTTACAGTAACCTTCCCCTGCCACGCCCAGCAAGCCACACCCACCAAGCCATGTGCAGAGAACCAGTTGTAAAAAATTTTTGAATCCCACCACTGCTCCCAGGGGTCTGTGGACCACAGGTTGAGAACCACTGATGTAAAGAATTTGATAGTTTTACTTTCCATCTTTCCACTCACATTCAGTTTGATAGAAGAGAATTCATTTCAGAATAAATAAAATAAAATGTGGTATTTTTTCCCTAAGCTCTGGGGCAAGCGGGGAGTGAATTGAATGTAAAAGATAGAGCTTGTGCCATGATGTCATTTGGTAATTTGAAAAAATAAACAAATAAATTACACAAGTTTCATCGTTCTGATAAAACTTCTAGATTCAACAGATGGCTATTATTTTTGTGTTTATTGAGTTACATGGCCGGTGGGTAGTGTGAATATCCTGTTTTTCATTGCATAACCAACTTTCTCTCCAGGATGTCTGCAGCCTCCATTGCATTAACATTAAACTCCACAGGAAGAAGTCATAAGGGAACACTTGTCATTGAGTATTTTCAGGAGCAATGATAAGCAGAGTCCTGCCTTTGAGAAATGGTTGAGAAATTCTTCCATCTCCTGGGAGGAAAAAATCAAAATATATCCTCCCAATTACTTTGCTCACAGATTATTGGAGAATTTTAAAAAGTAATTTCTGCTTGTAGTTCTCTTTGTTCTCTCAGAGGGACAAGCATTATTCATATATCAAAGTTTCCTTTCCCCAAATACTTCCTAAGTTTCCCTAAGGCTACAAAGTGCTAAGTGTAGGAACTATTCATAGTTCACAAATATATATTTGTTCACGAACAGCCTATTTGTTTCTTCAGTGTTCTCAATACAGCAGTTCAATGTTCCATATATAGTACACATGAACTAGATATGATATAGCATTAATGAGAAACAATTTAAAAGAATTAGGCTCTTTTAATCAAAGTGAACATTTCATTCTGTGATACCGTTCTGTAAAAAGAAGCAGTTACTGTACCTGAGAAGAGTCTGAAGATGTGAGTGTACCCTTAACTTTACCTAATCTCATCACCACAGTGTCAGACTATAAACTTCTGTCCTCAGGCACTTTCCTCTCTTCAGTAATATTTGTGCTTTCCCACCCCCAGGTGTTCCTGTCATTTTGGGACAACTAATTAAGTTTGCACAGATTAAACTGATGTACATTTATGCCCATAAAAACCCTGTTTAAACCATTAAGTTCTTTCCATCACTAATTCTCATCTGACTATAAAAAGCATGAACTAAAATGTTCCAAACATTAACATCATGAAGATCTCCAAAACATTAATGAAAGTGTTTTATGTAGCCAAACTGGTCAGGGACAACAATTATAACAAGACTGAGGATAGAAATCCGGGGGGGGGGGGGGGNGGGGGGGCAGAAGGGACACCATTAAGGGAAGGAAATAACAGAAAATATTAAAAACATGGCATACTGTGTAAAAGAATCCCCAAAAAATTAAAACAAGGAAAGTTCCATGAGAATAGATTTTTAGAAGCCGGTGTTTATATGTATTGCAACGACAACTTCCAGAATTCGCATTTTTCATATTTGCTGTCATATTTTGCTTGGAGTTCTTGCATTTTTGCATATTTTGCATATTTGCAGTCATATTTGCTTGGAGTTCTTGCATTTATAACCCCAGTACATCTAGAGGTTACCAGGACGGAAAAGGCTGTTTTAAAGATTAGATTGACAGATTGATTGATTGATTATAATAGTGTTCTACTTTTTTAATATTATGCAATTAATTAGAACTTTGATTCAAATCATTGTAAAAACTTTCCACAACATAATCCATAATTTTGTCATCTTTCAGAAACATTAATTAAACAATTCATATGAAATGGCAACTAAGATCTGCAAATGAAACAAACTCTTATTGTAAGAATATTAATAAAGGGTTATGTTGCCATTCTTTGCCAGAAGCTCAACTCAAAATAGAATAGAAGGTACAAAATTATTGATCAATAAAGAACTATATCATTGCAGTCCTGCTGTTACATTATTCTTAGAACCAAAATTGACTTCAGATGCTATTTTTTTTAAAAAAAATTGTTGTTTCTCCAAAATTAATTCTCATTACTTGTCAATAATTCTGCATCATGCAACACAGATTCAGAAGACTTCTTATAGTTTTAATATGGATTTTATGTAGTTTTAATCTTTGATTGGAAGCCACCCTGAGTTTGTCATAAGACAGATAGCTATGCATATATTTTAAATAACTAAATCAATACTTTATACTGTTCTTCATTCCAGATTTATTCCCAATTGAAAGCTTTCTCATAATTAGGATGTGATTTTAAAATTCCATAAAAGTAAAAGACAATGAGAACCACTGGAATTTTTTTTTCACGCTTTGGCTAATTAGCCATTTATGCTTTCCTATAGAAAAAGCCAAACTGCTTCAAATTCCGCTTCTTCATAATAGTTGTACATATTCCAACCAACATCAGACTTTCTTGTGGCATCTAACCAATTAGCAGGTATATTCATGACTGGTCCCTTCATTTTCTGTTTTAAATAAAATTCATGCAGGTCTTTCCCATAAATATGTATATGGCTAATCTCACTGGCCTTTTTTCACCTCCAATTCAACTGATATAAAGGTTTGAGTGTACCAAAGGTGCTTTTTCAAGATGCTTTGCTTCTCATCCAAGAAGCTTCTTCAGTTCAGAAACAAAAACAAAGTCCAGCTGCCTTTTGCAAAAGCACTTTTGGGACAACGATGACCTGGATCACTGAGAATCTCCATAGACACTTTGGAATGTACTAATAAAATATATGTGATGACCTTGATTTTTGTTTGCATTTTTTTTTGCAGATTCCCAAGATATTTCTATAGTTGTTAGTTTAAAAGTTGAAAAAATAAATTCATACAAAGTTCTGAAGTCAGCCATTGCCCAAATCTAGTAAAATAAATAATTTGAAACAAACAAACACAACTGTTGTTAATAACTCATATTGCAATTCCAACTATACTAAAAATGTAAATAATAAAAATCAAAACAGCAGCTTAAACTATGCAAAAGCAATGAAATTAATAGGCAGTATGATTTGTTTTACAATAAAAATGACAATTGCAAAATTCTAAATTTAATTGCCATCAATTGCCATTTTGCAATTAAGATTTATAAAACAGATTTATAAAGATTTATAAAACTGCCATTCTCAGGAACTATTTGCAACCACTTCTACCAATGAGTCTGCTTTGTTAAATATATAAGTTTTAAAAACATTTTGATATGCATCCAAATTTACTCAGTCTTTATCAGTTTAAACTGCTAGAACCATCTCAATCTTTGAACAACAGCATTTCAGTATTGCAGCATAATAATTAAAATTGACTCAATTTTATCCCAGGGATGTAGTATGTTTGACCCTTCAATCACTTCCAAACTCCACTGCGTAGAAGAGTCCTAACTAGCCTGACACTCTTTTAACAGCACAGAGAAAGTGCCTACACATGCAATAAATCCTTTCCTGAAATTACTTACTTACTTACTTAATTGTAATTAATTAATTAATTATTAATTGTAAGCAATTGACAAGCCAAGTAAAATAAAAATAAAATAAAATAAAAAAATTGGCCAACTGTTTGCACCCAATACTTAACATCCAAAATGGCATGTGAAACAGAAGTATAAAATCTTTTTAAACAAACAAGCAAAAAAAATGTATAATAACACTTTAAATTATAATTCAGCCAGTATAGTAACTCAAAAATGAAGACAAATATACGTGAGCCAGAATAATATTGCAGCATCCTCAGTGATGCAGTGGTTAGAGTGCTGTACTGCAGGCCACTTCTGACTGTCGATTGCCTGCAATTTAGCAGTTCAAATCCCAAGGTTGATTCAGCCTTCCATCCTTCCGAGGTGGGTAAAATGAGGACCCAGATTGTTGGGGGCAATATGTAAAACCACTTAGAGAGAACTGTAAAGCAGTACATAAGTCTAAGTCCTATTGCTATCCAATCTAGGTCGGTCACCAGACCAAGGTGTAGTCTTCTGAGCATTCAGACTCATGCTGAAGCCACCCCCAGGGGACTTCACAGTCACCAAAATATGACAGTAAAATATATAAAATGTAAGTACATATTCTGGTGAGAGAGAAGTTCCCTGAGGATGGGCTCCAGCATGAGTCCGAAAGCTTAGAAGACTAAACCTCAGATCCCGATGACTGACCCAGAATCCAGTTTAATCACTCTTTCCTGAGTTAGAAAACTAAATTGAATACCATATAAAAACAGCTGAGTATTTGTTTTGATGATGCCTTGGATTTGCCAACTGCTTGTCTTGTGTATCTAGCTTGTATTTGAAAATTGTTGGGTTCTTTCACCTTGGAACTCTTGATTTCATGTCCTTTGTGTAACTGACCAGGTTCTGCAGATCCTACTTGGAGACTATAGGTTTTGTAGTCTTGACTGAGTAGTTAAATGAACCAATTTCAACCTTGTCAATACCAGATGAGAAGGGAAAGGTTTTTTTCCAAGTTTTCTCTGCAACACAAGAGAAATGGCTTCCTTTTTTGTAAACTTGTACCTTTTAATAAAATCTATTAGTCACCAAAGGTGCTACTATAGATTAAGGTAGCTGTCTTCCCACATGGTTGCACTATGGTAGCCTCCTGCAGGCTGACCTCTCCAGGTTGTCTGGATTACAATTATCCAAATGTCTTTAGGCATGTTGATTTCTGAAAACTTTAGAACATAGAACATAAAACAATATGATTGGAAAGGATCTGGAGGTCTTCTAATCTAACTCTGCTCAAGCAGGAAACCCTACAACATTCCAGACAAGTTCCTGTTCAGTCTCTTCTTAAAGACCTCCAGCGAGTACCCATAAATTCCAGAGATACACCTACTAATTGTTCTTACTGTCAGGAAATTTCTCTTTAGTTCTAGCTATTAGAAAACTGGTCTGCATCTATTTCCCTTCCCTACCGGATTAACATTAATAGTTTTGATATCTTTCACCTAAGGGCTTTTTGGGCCTTATTCATTAGGAATTTGGACAATTTGAAGTCTGAAATTTTCTTGAAAATGCCATAAAATATTAAAATACTTGTAATTCTTGTGCTCTATTGTTCTACGTAGATTTGAATCATGTCAATCAATTCCCCAAGATACCCTCTCTTCAATCAGCTTTACCGCTGAACCAGTGGTGGGATTCAAATTTTTTTACTATCGGTTCTGTGGGCGTGACTTGATGGGCATGGCAGGAGAAGAATACTGTAAAATCTCCAGTCAAAGGTGGTTTTTGCTGGTTCTCTGAACTATTCAAAATTTCTGCTACAGGTTCTCCAGAACTGGTCAGAACCTGCTGAATACCACCTCTGTGCTGAACCTTGCTTCCTATGCTCATAATCATTTTCCCAAGACTCCAAATAGGCCATATTATGAGTTGTTTTTCTACTGGACAAAAACATTAACCATGGAATAGATGAAGGAAAGAACTCTCATAGATATTGTTAAGAAGAAAATAAGTGGGCCAATTATACAGTCATCTCTCCTGCATCTGCATTTTCCCTTCTCTCACATGCTTATATGTGTGGGAGAGTGCCAGCAAGACTGAGAATAGGAGTTGTCATAGCAACCATAGCTCTGTGGACCCAATTTCAAATCTCCACAATTAAGCTGGCAATGTGCAATGGGACATTTCCCCATCATGAAGAATTATTAAAGGTAGCAACAATGAGGATATTAACTCTAGAAAGTGCTTAGTAACTAGTCATCTTAGTCAGCATGAATATGTACCACCATGGGGTGGAAGAGAGAGACTTGGTTCATATGTGCTCAGGCAGTTAATGAATGCTTCTTAGTTGCACATAGCTACAAGGCTGTCAGGCATCAATAAGATTGCAGAAGTTGGGTTTCCTTTGTTGAAAGGTGTCAAAATGCCTTTCTTTCAAGGATTCGATTTTCCCGCTGGGAGACCTCTGGTGCAAGGATACGGACAACTGCTTGAAAGCTGGATCTTTTTATTTTTCAGGAAGGCAGAGAACAGTGAGAAGTCTGCGTTCCTGAGCTAGCTAGCTTCTTATGGTAAGTCCCTGGTTTTTTTATATCCTTTGTAAGTTGATTTTGTGTGAATGTTTGTCTTTGTGCCTAATGTTTCAAATCCTGTTTGAGTTTATTTCTGTCAGAGGGCAAACTCCACGGGGTGCGGAAGACAAACTCCGTGGGGTGGCCAGATTGTATTATTGGCTTTCTGTAATCTCTTTTAGATAGTTTTTTCATATTTGTCCTGTGGCAATCTCCTGTCTGTTCCTTTTGTAATTTATATTTTGTGTCTTTTGTCTGTTTGTTTTGCTTATTTGGTATGTCCTGTGTTTATAAGGGTTTTCTAAATTATCTTTTGTTTCCTTTATCTATTTGTCTAGTTTTCTTCATTACTTAGGCTTTTGTCTATAGGGATTCTTTAATACTTTTTATTTGACTCCTTTTCCTATGTAAGTTTGTTTTCTGGCCGACCTGATGTTCCCCTTGGGCTTTTCCTGTTTTTTTGTGACACTACTGCCTTCGTGAAATTCCCTTTCCACACCTTCAAAGAGTGAAATTAGTGGAACAATATAAACTCAACCACTTCAGACTAAATGCATGCTAACTTGATGACCACACTGTCCCAAAACCTTTTGCTGCCTGAAGTGAAAGGCAACAAAAGGTTTTTACCTTTGGGGTTAAAGAGGTAGCATCTTCTTCCAACTCATGTAGGCAGCTCAGCTTAGAGAAGCAACACAGCTCTGCCCTCTGATGAAGTGAAATGTACAAAGGCTGTTGCCTCTCACTGATGAATGATAGGGCTGGTTTTTGCTGACCACAAAGAAAAAATATTTAGAGTAGGGGTGTCAAACTTAATTTCATTGAGGGCCACATATTGTGTTTGACCTCAGGGATGTGGCCAGGGTGGGCGTAGCCAGCTCGACGTCACTTGTGTGATCAAATGCCACTTTTACTACTAGTTTGTTTTGCTAGCACTCTGCCAACAAAAATGGAACTCGGAAGGAGCATGAGAGAGGCTCCCAAGCTCTGTTTTTGGCTGCGACTGCCTCTTGCAGCCCCCTGCCAGTGAAAATGGAACTTGAGAGGCTCTGTTTTTGCTGGCAGAAGCATCACAGGCCAGTCCTTCACTGTTTCCAGGACAGCCCCATGTGTCTAAGCACCCGGTGGGCTGGATCAACCCCTGATTTAAAGCAAAATTGCTTAAAAGCAATGAGACAACCACTTCCTGTTTTTTTTTAATGTACCATTTCAACATAGTTGAAATCTCTTTATTTTGCAGTTTGAACTCACTAATTCCAATGCTGTCTTCTGAAGAAACAGGCTCAATTATTGATGTGATGACATGTTAATTAATATTATTGTTCATCACATACATTCAGCCAGATGTTGAGAGTGGATTTGGCATTTTTGTCCACCTATCAAGTCCTTCCCAAGGACCTGGGATAGACAAATATTACTATTAATGTTATTATTTTATTAAATTTAATGTAGTTACTCCAGTGGACTGCGAGTGGCTTATAAAATATAATACTAGATTAAAACAATTAAAAAAACATGAACAAAGCAAAACAAGACAGAATAAAGTAAACATAACCTTTAAAGGACAGTATGAGAAGACCTTCTCCAAACACATTAACTTCAGACCTGGGACCAAAGCCAAGTTTTAAAGAGACATGACAGGAGTCTACAATTCCCATCAGCAAAAGAACATCATCAGTATTCTTTGCAGCAGATAGAAATCTATCCTCTTAAAAGTGGGTGGCCAGGGCTCACTTTGGAGGTTGCTTCAGTTTTAAAAATATGGAATAAAACTTTAAGCATTTGCAAAGCTTAAAACATTATTATGGCCTCTTAAATGTAATCCTCCACAACCCATAAATTCTCGGTGACCGAGAAGAACCCATAAAGATGCTGGTATGCCATACATTTTACACATTTTGATAGAAGATAACTATAATATAGAATCTTAATTTCCCATTTTCCAGGCTACACAAAAAAGAAAAATAGCTGACATGGTTTTAAGAAAAAATTCTAGAATACTTATAAACAAGAGTTAGCCTGAAAAAGATCTTGTTGTCCTCTGGGCTGAATACAGTATATTTGAATAGGATAGATCACTGCTGGAGAAGGAGAGATCAGCTTCCTCACAGATTATGATTTCCTCAGTCTTCTTTTCAATCTCTTCTAAATTGTCTCCAGTTGCCTAGCATAGCCTTCTCCAGTAAGTCACCCTCATTCTGGAAACTGGGATTTTCAATGTCCATTTATCCAGGATGTGCCAGGTTAAGGAAGGCATGGGTATCAAAATACATCAGCTTCAAGAGCAAATGCATTTGGCCTATGATTAGCATGTGTTTTATTTTCTATTTGAGTGCTAAAATGCTTTGTGCTAAATCCCTGTCCTATTTATTTCTTACAAAAGATTCTGGAGAATAGGTATGTGAGGTATTAAAAATAATTTTAACCCAAAAATGCTGTATACTGTAAGCTCTAATGATAAGGGTCTTGGGTAAGGTAGGCATGGAAAAGACAAATGCTCCTGGCAAAATAAAAGGGCCCAAGGCAAAAATAACAAGAGATTCAGCCATTTGGCTTGTGTACAAGTAGGAACAGTGCTGTGCTTGTTCAAAGTTGTTCTGTTTGGGCTGTTTGCTAGTTCAGTGTAATGAGCACCAGTTTCATACAAAGCAGCATGACCTACTCAAAGCTGATTTTGCATAAGCTGTGCTTAATCATAGCCTTGGGTATTAGCTACTGCTCTCTTCAGCCAGCCAAATTGTAGTAGAGAAGACATTTCTTTAGTTTCCTTTTTCTTCTGAGTTTGGAAGGAAAATGGAAGGAAAATGTTTTGACTAAAAAAATTGCCCATGATGAAAAAGAGAACCATTTTCTAAAGTTGGATATAGCATATAAATTGAATAAAAATTTAAAAATATTTTAAATAAAAATAAATAGAAAAGACAATTAGACAAAAGGGAACCAAACCGTAGATGAGCTGTCCAGGACTTCTACTGTAGAAAGATTTCCAGAAGAAGTATGGTGGATTGAACAAAGTTCTGCAAAAGCATTGTCCACTATCAAGTCAGTAGATGAGTTCCTTGGAACCTTTCCTGCTAAGTAGAGTTCAAGAGAACATCCACCTGTGTTCCAGAGAACAGGAGAGTGGTTTTCTACAGGTTTGAGTACTGGGAAATGAAGATATTAGCCATCTTTCTCATAACCATGACATAAAGTTTTGACATTTTTAATCACTTTTGAAAATAATCTATTAACTGTCTGAAAGCTATCAGCAACCTTTTAGAATGACACATTTGAAAATTGTGAGTTTTATCTTGGGTGAGTTTTATCTTCAATTCTCAAGAAAAGAAAAAAATATTTATTTTATATTTGACCTTTACTGTTTTTATAAACAACTCAAGGCAGCAAACATAACCAATGCTCCTTCTGTTGAGTTCACGAAGAATGAGACTTGAGACCAGCGTGACTTTCAGCTCTTTTATTAGTTGCTGAATTCTGTCTGAATTAGGCTCTCCTCCCAATCTGTTTCGGTGACGCTGTTGATTCCGGTCACTCCAATTCCCAGGGGTTTGAACCATTTGAGTCCCAGTAAGCTTGGGCGATTCCGGTCTACGATGGTTAAAGGCAGAATTTCTGTGTGTTTTTTAAATGTGACTTGGAAGTGTCCGAGCCCGACTCCGGGAATCCTGTTCCCTTGGTAGTCTTTCAGGATTAGTGTTTGGCTCTCTAATTCTGTTCTGCGTATGTGTGGTATCAGTCTCTTAATTGTATTCCATGAAACCATAGATAGGTATGAGCCGGAGTCCACCTCCATCTCGTATTGTTGGCCTTCAATGCTGACTTCCACATGTACCTTCTGGGCATTAGTTGCGTTTGAATGCCCAATGGTTATAGTTTGGTGTGTTTCTTCATCTCGGTATCTTTTGTTTAGCCATTTGCCTCTGCTTTCTCGACTCCCATGGCCCAATGTCTGTCTTTCTTTCATTCCGGGTGGGGTGTTGTCTCTACGTTGGGGGCTATTGCTTTTCCGGTTTTGGCAGACCCTCGCTATGTGTCCCAGTCTCTCACAGTGTCAGCATATTGTGTCTAGGAAACAGCACTCAGAACGGGGGTGGTCTTCTCCATACCCAGCACACTGGAACCCTGACTTACGTCCTTTCCTCTCCCATCTATTTTGTTCCAACTGGAGTCTGTGGATTTCGTCCTCTTCATCATCGGTCTTGGACAACGATTCGCTCTCCTCATGGTGTGTGATGGTCTTGTGGGTGTTCTCTGACTTTTTATCTGGAAGTTGGCTTGTTTCTGCTGGTGTTTTTTTTTTTTTGCGTTGTCGCATTCATTTGTTGCATTTTGGCTGCTGATTTTTTAGTGGCTTCAGCTGCAGGCCTCAGTGAAATCCTCAGTGACTGTAATTTTTGGTCGGGTTAGCAGTCGGCTCTGCAAGGTGAGATCTCTTAGTCCAAGGACCACGCAATCCTTCATGGCTTTATCCATGTTGAGGAACTTGCATGCCCCTCCAATGTCCCTGAGAGCTGCTACAAAATCTGCAATACTCTCACCTTCTCTCTGGTCCTATTTGTAGAACTCATGTCTCTGAATAAAGCTGGAGACGGTCGGTGCATAATGAGCCTTCAGCATTTTTTCCAAATCTGGCCAGGCCATCTGCTTTACGTCCTCCAGTTTGGCCAGTGCCTTGGCCATCTTGAACACTGTGGGCCCACAGTGTGTCAGGAACACGGCTCTCTTTCTGTTGTCGGAGATTCCTTGTAAGTCATTGCTCTCAAGGAACATGAGGAATCTGTCGATGTACGATTCCCAGTCCTCCATCACTGGGTTGAATGGTGTGGGTAGCGAGTTGGTGCCAGCCATGTCATCTGCTCGGTTCTCGTTGCCACGTGCTCAACTGGTCTTCTCGTCTCAGAATCCCATCCTCATCGCCAGTGTTGAGTTCGCAAAGAATGAGACTTGAGACCAGCGTGACTTTCAGCTCTTTTATTAGTTGCTGGATTCCGTCTGAATGCAGAGCCGCAGCAGCCTTTTTATATAGAGGCTGCTCACGTCTCACGGCCAATGACAGCTCCTTGATTCTCCCATCGCTCAGGCGGCCAATCATAAAGCGGCCATTTTCAACCAATCACTGTCATGTAAAACACCAATCAGATTCGAGTATTTGTGGACCAATGGAACAGAGTATTTGGAGTATGTTAATATGTAACACCTTCTTCCTCCTATTTTCCCCAAAACAATAACCGTGGGAGGTGAGTTGGGCTGAAAAAGAGTCATTGGCCCAAGGTCACACAGCTAGCTTTCATGGCTAAGGCCAGACTTCATCTCACAGTCTCCCAGGTTTTAGCTTAATGCGTTAACTACTAAACCAGCAAAATAAAAGCTAAATAAAATTTTGATCTAAGAAAATTATAAATGGTTTAATGGTGCAAATAAATTTAAAATGTTGATTTTTATTATAAAAGATGGAATTAGCTATAAAAATAATTAACTGCTCATGGGTAATAGATTTTTGGTTATCCTGACAATTACAAATTATACAAAAAATAACTGATGATTTTAACAACTGAATGGCAGATGAAAAAAAGTATAAGCCTGATGTCAACCCATCCCACCTGCTCAGACAGGCAGAGAGGGTGCATGGTAGACTCCCTCGGTTAAAGATTTTGACTGGCAAGATCTAGGAAGAGATCTATTACCTCCATCTTGTGGAACATCTTACCTTCAGAGGTGAGGTCTTCTGGCTTTCTAAGAAGAGCAAGAGAATCTGGCTTTGCCAGTTGGCATTGGTGTGTCTGTCTGTTTGCCTCAGTGGTGGGATTCAAAAAAAATTACTACCAGTTCTGTGGGTTTAGAGTGGCTTGGTGGGCATGGCATGGTGGGCATGGCAGGGAAGGATACTGTAAAATCTCCATTCCCACCCCACTGCAGGGAGAGGATACTGCAAAATCCTATTCCCTCCCCACCCCACTAACCTGATTTCCAACTCCATTCTCCTGTGCAGGGCAAAAAAAGAAGACCCAGCCAATCAGCTGGGAGGCAGGGAGAGAATAGATGGGGACGGGGCTAGTCAGAGGTGGTATTTGCCGTTTCTCTGAACTACTCAAAATTTCTACTACCAGTTCTCCAGAAATGGTCAGAACCTGCTGAATACCACCTCTGGTCTAAGAGTGATGTACAACCCTGAAGGCACTCACCTCAGCATTAACCTTTTAACCTTTAAATCTCTAACCACTAATTATAATTTGGTTTTTAATTCTATTTTAACTGTTTTAATTATTTTTTACATTGCTGTATGTTCTTTATTTGTCAACCACCCAGAGTCACTTGGAATGATATAAGCATTGTAGAAATTTGATAAAATAAATAAATACTTGGACTGATAAAATGAAACAAACCATTATAATATCAGAAATATTAAAAGAGAACTTTGAATAATGAAGCCAAAAGTTAGTAACTGTAATATTAACACCATCAGAAATGATGCTGCTTCTATGGACAGACTATGTCTGAGATGTTAATGAAACCATGGAACAAATTTTATCTGAAAAAAATAGACAAACGAGGCGAACCAGAGAATAATTTTGAAAAGGACTTTTTATTGATATACAAAAGAAAGTGGTTGAAGTTTTAAAAATTAAATGGAAATACAAAAAATAAATCAAGAGGGTAATTGAAAATATTTTCTTACTGAATGTACAAAAGATACCCGAAGGAAGCTGAACAGCACACATGTAAGTACCTGTGAAAGCTTGAAAAAAACAAATATATATATATATATATATTAATATATATATATATATATATATATATATAGATGTTTTTTAAAGCTTTCGCAGGTACTTTACATGTGTGCTGTTCAGCTTCCTTCCGGGTATTATCCCCACGTCATTGTAGTCTGTTAAAGTTGTAGCACGTTTTCAGCAGAATCTCATCTGCCATCATCAGGCTTCTGTGTTGACTCATATAAGTACCTGTGAAAGCTTTGAACAAAACAAATATATATATATATATAATATATATATATATATATATATATATATATATATATATATATATATATATATATGTGCTGTTTTAGCTTCCTTCGGGTATTATCCCACGTCATTGTAGTTCTGTTAAAGTTGTAGCTCATTGTAGTTCTGTTAAAGTTGTAGCAACGTTTCAGCAGAATCTCATCTGCCATATCAGGCTTCTGAATGGAAGTGTGTCTCACTTCCTCTGTTTCAAATTTGAGGCTGGTCTCTTCTGATTGGCTATTAACCTGGGTCTGTGTTCATTGGACTTGGAGTTTGATTGATTGGTGTTTTCTGGTTTCTTCTGTCTGTTTTTGTGGGCTTTGATTGGCTGGCAGCACTCTGTTTCTTGTGTTGGAGGCTTTCAATGCTGCTTGCTTCGTGTGAAAAGGACGGCTGTCTTCATCAGCAAGCTGGGTTTCACCTGGGTGCCTGGTGGGGGGTGTTTGAGTTGGAGGCATCAGAGGAAGTCTGTCTGTGTTCAGGTGTGGGGGTGTTTGAGTTGGAGGCATCAGAGGAGTCTGTCCTGTGCTCAGGTTTTTGTCTGTTTTGTGGTGTGGAGATCTTTCTTTATTTGAGAGTGCAGGCTTCCAAATGATTGACAGTCTGCTGGAAATCATCTCTTCTATTCATGCTGTCAGGTCTTTTTTCAATCTCTATGGCTTCTCTGATGATTCTGTGGCTGGGGTTTTCTATAGTTGGCTAGGGTTTTGGTGCCATTGAAGTTGAGTTGTGACCTGTGGTTTTCACGTGTTGGACTAGTGAGGAGTGTGTTCCAGCTTTTTTACTTGCATTTTGTGTTCATCTAGGCGGGTACTTATTCTTCTATTGGTCTGTCCAATGTATGTGGCCGTATCAGTACCCGCCTAGATGAACACAAAAATGCAGTAAAAAGCTGGAACACACCTCCTCACTAGTCCAACACGTGAAACCACAGGCACAACATCAACTTCAATGCAGCAAAACCCTAGCCCACTATGAAAACCCCAGCCACAGAACATCAGAGAAGCCATAAGAGATTGAAAAAAGACGCTGACAGCATGAATGAGAGAGATGATTCCAGCAGACTGTCAATCATTTGGAAGCCTGCACTCTCAAATAGAAAGATCCCACACCACAAAACAGACAAGACACCTGAGCACAGACAGAACTCCCTCTGAATGCCTCCAACTCAAACACCACACCTGAACACAGACAGACTCCCTCTGATGCCTCCAACTCAAAACACCCCCAACCAGGCACCCAGTTGAAAACCCAGCTTGCTGCATGAAGAGCAGCCGTCTTTCACACGAAGCCAAGCAGCATTGAAAGCCCCAACACAAGAACAGAGTGCTGCCAGCCAATCAAAGCCACAAAACAGACAGAAAGAAACAGAAACACCAATCAATCAAATCCAAGTCCAATGAACACAGACCCAGGTTAATAGCCAATCAGAAGAGACCAGCCTCAAATTTGAAACAGAGGAAGTGAGACACACTTCCATTCAGAACCTGATGATGGCAGATGAGATTCTGCTGAAACGTTGCTACAACTTTAACAGAACTACAATGAGCTACAACTTAACAGAACTACAATGACGTGGGATAATACCGAAGGAAGCTAAACAGCACAAATGTAAGTACCCCGCGAGAGCTTAAAAAAAAAAAAAAAAAAAAAAAAAATATATATATATATATATATATATATATATATATATATATATATATATATATATATATATATAATGTTTGTTTAAAAGCTTCGCAGGTACTTACATGTGTGCTGTTTAGCTTCCTTCGGGTATTATCCCACGTCATTGTAGTTCTGTTAAAGTTGTAGCAACGTTTCAGCAGAATCTCATCTGCCATCATCAGGCTTCTGTATGGAAGTGTGTCTCACAGTTCCTCTGTTCTCAATTTGAGGCTGGCTATTCTGATTGGCTATTAACCTGGTCTGTGTTCATTGGACTTGGAGTTTGATTGATTGGTGTTTCTGGTTTCTTCTGTCTGTTTTGTGGCTTTGATTGGCTGGCAGCACTCTGTTCTTTGTGTTGGAGGCTTTCAATGCAGCTTGGCTTTGTGTGAAAGGACGGCTGCTCTTCATCAGCAAGCTGGGTTTCACCTGGTGCCTGGTGGGGGGTGTTTGAGTTGGAGGCCAGAGGATCTGTCCTGTGCTCAGGCTGTTTGTCGTTTTGTGGTGTGGAGATCTTTCTATTTGAGAGTGCAGGCTTCCAAATGATTGACAGTCTGCTGGAATCATCTCTTCTATTCATGCTGTCAGGTCTTTTTTCAATCTCTATGGCTTCTCTGATGATTCTGTGGCTGGGGTTTTCTATAGTGGCTAGGGTTTTGGTGCATTGAATTGATGTTGTGACTGTGATTTTCATGTGTTGGACTAGGTGAGGAGGTGTGTTCCAGCTTTTTTTTTACTGGCAATTTTTGTGTTCATTTTCGTCCAGGCGGGTACTTCTATTCTTCTATTTGGTCTGTCAATGTATGTGGCGCGGCTGATGTACAGGAATTTCGTATACTGCCTTGGTTTTCCAGGTCAATTTTGTCTTTGGGGTTCCTGCAGGATGGCTGCTATTTTTTTGTCTGTTTTGAAGGCAGTTCTTGATGTGATGCCTGTGTAGTATCTTACTGATTTTTATCTGTAGTACCTTTATGTAGGGCAAGACAGCTGTTCATAGGTCTGTTGTCTTCTAGGTCTCTGTTATGCTTGGTGGTGTTTTTGTGGATCAGCTGGTGATTTTTGTTTTTGTGGAAGCCATTGGCTGGTCAATACTTCAGTCAGGGTGCATAGTTCAGTCTTTATATGTGTCTTAATCTGCCAGGCGTTTGGTTCTGGTAATTAAGTGTCTTCGCCACAGAATTTATTCTGTGCTGGGTGGTGTGGGGATTGGGGCCGTTGAGGTAGCGGTTGGTGTGCGTTTTCTTTGGTAATTGGTGTGTCCCAGTGTGCCATCTGTTCTTTTTAGATTAGTACATCTAGGAATGGTAGTTGTTTGTTTATTTTCCCGTTTCCAATCTACACACCTCCTCACCAGAGATTCAGAGAATCATCAGAGAAGCCATAGAGATTGAAATAAGACCTGACAGCATGAATAGAAGAGATGAATTCCAGCAGACTGTCAATCATTTGGAAGCCTGCACTTCAAATAGAAAGATCTCCACACCACAAAACAGACAAACCACCTGAGCAACAGACCAGATCCCTCTGATGCTCCAACTCAAACACCCCCCCACAGGCACCCAGGTGAAACCCAAGCTTGCTGATGAAAGCAGCCGTCTTTCACACGAAGCCAAGCTGCATTGAAAGCCTCCAACACAAGAACAGAGTGCTGCCAAGCCAATAAAGCACAAACAGACAGAAGAAACCAGAAACCAATCAATCAAACTCCAAGTCCAATGAACACAGACCCAGGTTAATAGCCAAGTCAGAATAGACCAGCCTCAAATTTGAAACAGAGAACTGTGAGACACACTTCATACAGAAGCTTGAATGATGGGCAGATGAGATTCTGCTGAAACGTTGCTAACAACTTTAACAGAACTACAATGAGCTACAACTTTACAGAACTACAAATGATGTGGGATAATACCCGAAGGAAGCTAAACAGCACAAATTAAGTACCCCGCGAGAGCTTAAAAAAACATATATATATATAATATATGTATGCATGCATGCATGTATATATATATATATATAGTATATATATATATATATATTATATATATATATAGTTATATATATATATAAATATATATATATATATATAATAATTATATTCTTTCTTTTTCTACCTTTTTTTTGCAGGTGTGATTCTTTTTTCTCTTCTCTTTCTCTAAGTTTAGTTTGTATGAATTTTTACTATTGTAATCAAGATTCTTAATAAAAATTATATTTATATTAAAAAGGATTTCTACTAGAGATCACACACATTCTTTTCAATCTGCTTGATGAACTTCTGTCCAGAAGCATATTTTAAAATAATCAAACAGAAAGTCCATTTCAGATATTAAGGTAAGTTGCCACTATTCAGTTGTTTCTTTCTCAGTCTACTTCAATTCCTGAAAAAAGTCACATCATACTCCTAATATATATTTATATTGCTTAAACCTGATTTACTGCTTGGTTTATATGATACATAAGCATATTCTTCTGCAAACCACAGCTTATTTTCACATAGTTAGTGAGAACACAGTGTCCTCATCTGGAAGAAAGAGGGAATAAAAAAAATTTTCAAGATATTTTTTAGTCATTCAAAAAAAATCAATGTTCTTACAAAAGGACAGTACAGAGTCAATGTGAGGCTATTAAGATCATTTTCAATCACTTGAATGACACTTTCCTTGGTTTTCAAATCTGTTTGAAGGTTTGCTTCAAATTCATGCTTAGCCACTTATAATTTTTCTCATTGTTGCCTCTGAAGCCATTTAGATGTCAAGCAGAGAAAGATTTATGAGTTTTGTTTTCCAACACTGTTGCTAGAGCAGTCAAAACAACGCAGGGAAAAGGATAACCCCTTCATTTCCTTTGTCCGTCATGCTTCTGGCAAAACTTCCAAAAAAGAACTGACATATCTCTTTGATGGAGAGAATTGCGTGCAGATAAAACTTACCTAATTTGCCAAGAAAAGCAAATATGCTGAGTGACCCATGCATCCATTTGCTATGTAATGCCTGGAATCAGCCACTTTGAAATTAGTTCTCCATCTGTCACCTATATTAAAATGCCTCCCCCCCCCCCCANCCCCCCCCCCCCCAATCTTATCCTCCAATAGCAAAGATGATTTGGGCTTTCTTACTGAATTCTTCCTTTTTGCCCTTTTCAATTTTATAACAAGATTCACACAAGAGGTTATGTCACATTTGGCTAACTGTTGCCTTCTGAGTGTAACCACAATCAGCTGGTTCATGCTATATGTTAAGTTATAAATCATGATATATCTACTGTGGCTAAATTCAAAAGGTACACTAAGCAAAAACCAAACAAACCCACATTACAGTGTATCCAGTCTATGAATTGATCTTCTCTGTCGTGTAGATTGGCTTCTATATTAAACTTCATTTTAACTGCGGTGAATTGCAAACCAGAGTTTTAAGCTTATTTTCTTATTACAATAATAGATTTATGGATGTGTAACTCTTATTAATTTATCAATAGAGCTGTTGTTGTAATAATATGGCTCCATAGCTATAAAATATATACTCATCTTTAATGCATAATTATGTAAAATCATATTTACAAATTTTTATATTACCCCCAAATGTGTCAACTAACAGGATAGGATAAAATCATATGAATTATAATAAAGCAATTGTTTAAAAAACAAAGTTGCTCCTTAATCACTACGAGAAAAGCACTTTTTGCTTTGTGCTTCAGACAGAGACAGATCATATATTCTGGCACCATCACAGCTCACATTCTCCTAATTTCAGAAGGAACAGTAGTGAAAATGCCAATCTGCATTGTCTGATAGTCTGTCTGCATGATTATCTCCCATTTTCCTCGTGGATCAAAAAAAGTCTGTACACCTTGAAGTCAGGGGTGGGATTCTACCAGTTCGCACCTATTCGCTAGAGCCAGTTCTAAGCAGTTCAGAGAACAGGTTGTTGGAAGAAATTACTGGCCTAATCCTGTAAGGAAGGCAGGAAGGAAACATTCTGGTGTTGCTTACAGAAACTGCCTCTCCATTAACCCTTATTACATTCTTGACAGGACTAGACTTCCTATCTCAGGAACTTCTCTGGAGTTTTTTTCCCCTCCTTTGTTGATACTTTGCTTGTGTGGACCATTTAAAGTTACAATGGCACAGAAAAAAGTGAGTTATGATCATTTTTCACACTTACGACTGTTGTAGCATCCCCACAGTCATGAGAGGCCAGGTGAGGAGATGCGTGCCTTGATGTGAGTGATATTGAGTTGGCCACACCCAGCCAATAACCAAGCCATGTCCAACCAGTCACATGACTACCAAGCCACACCCACCACCTAAGCTACACCCACAGAACCAGTTGTTAAAAATTTTGAATCCCACCCCGCTTGAAGTCAGATATTCTAATTTCCCAGTTCAGACCACATGAATTGGGTTAGGTCACAAATAAATCTTACTTTATTTTAGCATGGTCTATTTTTTTTCTATAGGTAGTTGCACTTTGGTCTTGTTGAACTTTTAAAAAAGCTGGATTTTATTAGTACTTGTATGAGACACCAGCAGAAAATCCCAAGGTACAGGGTAGACTGGAAGGAAAAGAAAGAAAAATCCAATTACAGAAAAGTATATGGACACATTTCTTGGAGTCAAGCCTGAAGGACTACTTATTTGCTCTAAATTGAAGAAATAGATGTGTTCTACCCTGCATCTATCTCAAAAATGCATTTTTTTCATATTAATACAGTCCTCTATGATTCTTTATTTTCAAACAAGAGAACTATTTTTCACAACTCAACAGTAAGATTGTCTTAGAGGCATGAACCTTTTGGCATCACTTCTGATTTTTGTATAAAGCAGCACTGGTGTGGAATGTATCTATATTTTATGTTTATTTTCTTAAGTTTTATGTTTATCCTAAAGTTCTCATGTCTGATCAGGGTTTATTCATCTGTATTAATTTTTTTGGAAGAACAGAGAAAGTTTAAATTGCTATCGGGTGTTTTTTTTTAGCTTTGATGTAGTTTTGCTTTTCCATTTCCAGGCTGTTCCATTATTACATGGAATCAAAATTAAAATGGAAAAGCTAAGATGGCTTAAAGTTTAACATCTAAAGCAGAAAATTATTAACAAGAAAATAGAAGCCCCCTCTGTTCATCTTCTATCCCTCCATGTGTCATTCAGCTTCAATTGAAATGCTTCTGGCTACTTATGCTACATTGTCCACTACATATTAGGATGATTTCTATGGAAATGTGTTGACCAACTCTCCAACACATAACCATGGTAATGAGCTGCATGGATTCCTCAGAAGGGAATTAGCTGGGAAATGAAATTCCAAGCTATTTCTGATTCTCAGCCCAATCTAACTCTATTCATAAATTATCAGCAGAATGTACCCGCTTTCGGTTAAATACTGAAGGAGATTGGCTGGGTCAAAAGACAAACCACAGCTTTTAATAACAGCATGTCCTTATTAGGCTCAGCAGTCAGTTTGATTCCCTTTAGCAGGAAAACACCAGAGGAGAGAAATGTTTTCTGAATTTGTTGGCTGAAATAAAATTCAAAGCCATAGTGATCTATTGCTTATTTTGCTTTTTGAACTTGAGTACTGCGGGAGAGGAATTTTGGTTATTCAAAAAGCAAGCAATCATATACTAAGAGATCATTATGATAGATATTAAGTCCCTCTTTGGGATAAACAGGGAGGAAATAAGAATTTCCATTTTATTTTTTTTAAAAACTTTGTTTTGATACAAAATCTCCTACTGCTCCTTCTACAAGATCCCACTCTCTTGGCAACTGTCCCTTAACAACAACTGATACTGACTGTCTTCAAGAGAAGAGTGAACTGATTAGCTACAGGAAGAAATGTGAAGTTCACCAGCAGCTGAAAGGGAGAAGAGGAGACAGGAGGCAACTGTATCACAGACACGAATGCATCACTTCATGTACTGAAAAGCAGAAGCAATCTTAGCATTTTTAAGTATCTTAATGTTTATAAAAAGCAAGGATTTTTGATTGAGGCTTTTGTGTTATTGTCATTATTTTCTTCTTATTTATATTATTGATTTCAGCTCTTTTGCTCTTCCATTTCCCTCCTGAAAATCTGCACAAGAGGGAGGCAGAGGTGAGGGAGATACATTGACCAGTTTCTATGGGTAGATGTCACAGCAAAGCTCTCAAATCAATCTTCTGGATTTGAAGTTACAAAGCAACAACTGCAAGGAAGAGACTGATAGCTCTATTTTGGAGTGAACTAAAATGAGTGGGTAGGTCTTCTGCACAAGAAACCCCAATCAAACATTCTTTCTCTGAGTCCAGAAGACAAAGGGGCAGAGTGCTGATTCCTGAAGAACAAACTTTGGGCCATGTGTGTCTCTTGATTCAGCATAGGACAGTTGCCCTTCCCTCCGGGAGCCTGTGAGGGGGTGGGGTGTGGGTGGATTGGGGTAAAGAAGCAAGTGACTTGGGCAAGAAGCATCTGGCTCGGCTGCAGCAGCTGCTGCAGCAGCTGCTAATTCAGTCCTCTGAACCAAGGCTGCTGGCTGCACCTGAATCAAAGATTTCTCTTCTCAAGGAAGGAAAAGGTAAGTGATGAGCTTTGTATCTTTATTAAACCTTGGAACAATAGCTACCAGCAGTAATGAATGTTTCAAAGGAAGACATTTTGAGACTTTCTAAGTAAGATGTGTGTGTATGAGTGACACACACACACACAGGGAAAGAGGAGGGAGAGAGAATTTAGATTTGCAAAATTTGTTGCTGGATTCATAATTTAAATCATTCCAGAATGACAAAAAGTGGGAAAGAAGAGGGGCTTGCCTGTTCCTCTTATAAATGCTGTGCATTTGTTTGCTTTGGATGCTCATGACAGAGCGATAGTCCTAAGGAAGGGAAAGCCAACTATTTGGGCTCAATGAGAACCCGCTCTTTTTTCAGGCTTTCTGATTCTCTGCATGTCAATTTTGGGTGGATTACTTTTATTCTCACTGTGTGTTTTTAGTACCACCATTTTATGGATGCATGCTCTTGAGAAGATAACTGCTTCCCACTACATTTTGACTATAGACATAAAATCAAGATATGATACTAAAATCATCAAGGGTTCAGAACTACTATAGATCAAAGGCACAATAAATACATGTGGAAAATATGTCATCTAAGGACCCATAATAGGGGGTCAGTTGTTGTTTCCATTATTATAAATGAAATGGAATGAAGAGATGGGGAAAAAAAAGGTGAAATGGGCACTTGTTTTAGAAAGTAAACCAACTATTGACTGGCTCACTGAAAATTGTTCTCTTTTTGCATCATTGTCGTCATGTTTCCTAGAAAACTAGCTTTTGGTCATGTGTGTCTCCTGATTCAGTATAGGACAGCCACTGAGGCACAGTTTGGAAGGAAATATTGTCATTGAACTTGTGGGAAAGGTTGTGATGTAATAAATTGCCATTAAAAGTAAAGTAATGGAATTAAAAATAGTAGTTAAACTTGTAGCAATTAAATCCTCAAGCTACAAACTTGTAGTAATTAAATCCTTCCTTTACCTTTTCAATGCATCACAAATGCACGCATAACCCCCCAAACGTTAACTGAATCACTTAATCAGAAAAGAAGAAAAACAGAGAAATGAGAAATAGGAGGATAGGCATGGTACATGAAAGACTAAGCTATCCTCAAGTATGGCTTCTCATTTTTTATTGGACTCTTCAGAGTCCACACAAAAGGGCTGCAGCAGTCAATGTGCTGAAGAATCTGAATTGCTTTTGTAGATAGGGTGCTCTTTTGGAATCAGTAACAGAGCAAATGGAATTGGACAGCCAAAATAAATACAAAGCAATGCTAATAAATCTAAATTGTAGTAAGAAGGATTTTTTATCCCTTCTGCATGGATCCCTCTTTTTTTGATATTTTACTGTCTATACTATACCTCATAAGATATGGTAATAAGGAGTGCATTGGTGCTCAGACTCTAGGAGGAATCAAACAATCTCAGTTTAATAACTAAGTACTATTATCATTATTGACTTTACTGATCTAGGGCAATAATTCATTTTGTTTCCCACATCTAAAATTAATATCGCTGCGGACTATTGAAAAGGGATAACTTGCTGCTATTATTTTTAAGAGCTGCAGCTTAAAAACTGCATGAGGTGATGCAAAATGTTTAAATTATGAATGCAGCACATTGCTGTTGAGGTGAAATATATTTATACAATGAAAGGTCCAAACCATGAAGATAAAAAGTACCAACATCTAGTGAGGACATAACCAGCAATTCTGCATAATATACTGTTAAGATTTTTATTTTGTATCTATGTAGAGAACATTTCAAATCAAAAGGACTAGAAGATAAATGTGTTAAGTATTTTAAACAAACCAGAAACAATTGTTACAGTGAGGTTGAAAAGCAGAAAACAGCTTCAAAATGCACTTTTGATTTCCTGAGATTCAGTATTTGGAACAGATATAAACCTAAGATCTGACCCCTGAAACTTTCTCTGTGTGAATTTAAACAAGGATCAAATACTTTTCTACTGAGTGGGAAGGAAGAAAAAGATTTGATCCAAATATTTTTATTTTATAAATGTATAGGATAACACATTATGCCAGATCATAGTTGGAAGGCAGAAATCCTGAGAGAGATCTATGAATAGATTTTACAAATAACATGGAAGTAAATTTACATCTGCCATTGGCTGTATTCTTTTAAAAATGGTTTTTTGATAAGCATATCAGCATGATACTAATATTTATATTTTAATTGTACATTTAATACATTTTACATGCATATATCTAAAAATGCAAAGGCTGGGTTCTATAATTATTAGCTGAGGGTTTGTTCTTTTCTGTCAGAATTCTGAGAGATGTTGCCTACCACAAAATTGTTGCTTAAGAATGATTTATGAATGAGAGTTAGCAAAAATTTCATGTGGGAACACATTATATGTTCACTAGAAACTAACAGATACGATCACAAATGATTTTTAAAGAACAAACTATAGCAAAGAACCATAACAGCCAAAGACTAAATAATAAATAATAAAGAGTCTAAAATCTCCAGCTGTCCATTAGGATCAGAAAGCCTGTTTTCTAAATTCTGAAGAACCTTGATGAGTCTGTCTAATCAAGTCCGTCTTATCATAACTACCTCTTTCTTTTGAATAAGAAAACAGTTTGGTAAAGGAGAGATTGCTGACAAGTGATTAAGGTGATTAAATGGTTAGTTTTAAAAGGTTTAATTATCTGATGACCTTGTTTATGAGCAATGAGAGGGCCCTTTGTAAGAAGAAAATTAGGCACACTGGGACTTAATTGGGACTGAGCTTGCAATCAGAAGCATATTGATTGAGGAATAGATCTACTAAAATGGGACTTCCTTCCAAATAAACATGTTTTACCAAGCCTATTTGACATTTTCTGGACTGTACTTCAGAGAGATGTTTGATGGTCTGTACCTAGGTTTTTCATTCCACACTTTCATTCTCATCAAATGATTCCAGCCAGTTTGAAAGGCTATATCAACACCAGGCTTCGGCAACAAGCCAGTCATGAAAGGATTAAAAGATGTCTATGGAGATTCTCAGTCATCCAAGTCATGGTTGTCCCAAAGGTGCTTTTTTAAGAGACAACTGGACTTTCCGATTTTTCTTTGAAGACATTTGCCTTCTTACCCAAGAAGCTTCTTCAGCTCTGATTGTATGGTGGGGAATGGAAGGATTTATTCTTCTTGCAGACAGCTGGTCATTTGCATTATTTGGTAAGACGCCATCTATCTCCAGTCTACAACAGACTCCTTTCAACAATACCAAGAAGGCTCCACACCCATTTGCACCACTCAGGTGATCCTGATAACCCAGACAAACTTCCTGGTGGCCTCAATGACTGCAAGAATACAAATGACCACCTGTCATTTGCAAGGAGTATAAATCTTTCCATTTCCCACCATCCAGTCAGAGTTGAAGAAGCTTTCTTGAATGAGAAGTGGAATGTCTTCAAAAACAAAAAAACCCAAAAAGTCCAGTTACCTCTTGAAAAAAACCACCTTTGGGACAAAGGATCAACCCTTGATCTGAAAAGAGCAAGTCCTGTACTTACAGGAAAAATGCTAGGAAGAAAAAGTTCAAAGATGTATAAGTACTGTGATGCTGCAAGTTGATACACCCATCCCAAAAGAAACTGTTTAGAATAAATTTCTCTGCCTGTAATAAGGGAATTTTGCATGAGTTGTAAATATTGGGGAGCCTGGGAAAGGCTTTATTTCCAAAATTTATTTGGAAAATAAATTATATCTTTAAGCACTGATTCCTTGTCATGCTTATTAAAAATTTTCAAGGAGAAGGGTTCATTTTCTTCTTTAGAAGAAACCAGTCAGCAAAGAGGCTTGAATTTGAAGAAAGAAGCTACCTTCAGATTTGAAGAGCTGTGACTGGCCACAGCAGGGAGAGCATTTCTCCTATACTGAGAATAGGTTTATCCACATTTTTTAATAAATGTGCAATGAGAAGGAAAAGGCACTGCTATTATTTAAATGCCTGTAGGAGGACATGGAAATGCCACCACTGGCAAATGTGATTAGCCACATTTTTGTTTGTATTTTAACCTGAAGTCAGTTTATCCCCAAATTCCTCCTTACAATTATCTACCATAAAGTCTGGTGTTGCATTGAGGATACACAAGCTATAGTTCGAGAATTGTCTGTTGTGCCTCTAAAAGCATCAGCCAAGAACTCACAAAGCTTTCTAAAAGTGACTCCAGAATGATAACTTCAATGCAAACAAAGAAGAAAATGACTAATTGTATGTAGTCCATTCATAGTAATGGAATTCAATTAATGCATATAATGTTTCATGAAATTACAATTGCATTCAGTTAATTTTGGATACTGCCTGATCCTTCCATTCCCCACTCAGTCCATAAGTCAAAAAAGCAGACTTGAAAATTGAGATTTAAAAGGTCACATTCAAAATTAAAAATAAAAATTGTATATTTCAGTGTGGCTGAAAAGAATAAATATTAGGAAATATTTGTTTGAATGAAAATGCTTCTGACCAAAAGAAAATTTCTTTAACAAACACAGTTCTTTATTTGCTTAAGGCCATATTGAAGAGACCATTTTATTTAATACTTTGAATGGCTTGTTGGTTTCCTTAATTCATGGCAATGATTGGGTTCCTTGCAATTAAAATAGTGCAATCAAATCTATTTAGGACTGATGACTATATGTCCAGTTTTGTTTCAAGGGATTTAACTAGATGATACTTTGCTCTCATTGAATTAAGACTGATCCGTAGCAGCCAAACATGTCTTCCCATTAGTAAAAATGGGTTATGGAAAGATTTCTTACATAAATGTTGAAAGAGGGAGAAAGTAAGCATGCATAAACATCTTAGCTTTGTATTCTTCCCATGTCAAATTTTTCAATTAAGCAGTAGGCAGGTACAAAGATGAGCCAAGAGATAAATGGAACTGAGAGAAATAGTAAACCAGGATAAGCTGACTAACATTGCTCAGACAAATCCCCAATTATCGAATGGACCGCCTTGGTGCTCACCCAGTAGAAAACCTCTGAAGATTCTTGATTTTGTCTTTAGGATAGGATAGGATAACTTTTTTTCTTTTTTGCATAGGATCACTTTTCAATATATTGTTTATTTATTTGATTTTATCCTGCCTTCATTTTTGGTCATCTGAAGACGGCATATGTATTTAATGCTTCCCTGTAACAATAACTGTATGAGAGAGATTGGGCTAAGAAGGAGCAAATGACCTGAAGACACCAAGAAAGGAATAGAAGTTACTATTTTTCATTTTTTAGCCCAGCACTTTAACTGTTCCATCAAACTAGTTTTCATTTGTTATTCCACTGAATCAGAACTGGCTGTCCCCTGGTTGGATGACATATATATATATATCATTGGAATCAATCAGCATACCACATACAGTTCCTATGGTCGTAGTACATGTCTATTTCCCAATCCCCCACAAAATTGTTTGAAATAGACAGATGTTCTTTTTCATGTCTGCAGATTTCAAAATGTTGAGAACTGGCAGATAAGCCCTTAAGTTTATCAATACCTCCTCCCCCTCAGTCTACCATTGATATACAAAAAGCATCATTCAATTAGTGTCCTGGACCAAGTTTCTTCTGCTCATATATAAAAGAAACAACTTTCAACTATTCCATACAAAAGAAAGACTCTCTGCTTCACCTCCCATATCTTTATTTCATGCGTGCATTTCATGTATGCATTTGTCTGGTGGTATGGAAAAAAAAACCTGAGGAGTTATGAGGAGGTGATGCTACAAGGCTACCTTCTTGCATTTTAAAAACCCATAAAATAAGACAGATTAGGGATAGATCACTGTGGAGAAGTTCTATCTATGTGGCCACTAATAGTTGACAACAACTTGATGGCATACAACACATCTTTTGGAAGCTATGGCACCTGAACCTCTGTAGGGTGGGAAAGAAGCACTGGTTGGACTGAGTTCAGGGAGCAGGAGATATAGTGAATCAAGAGGTCCATCAGTAGAAGATCAGCCTGCATTTACATTTTGGGTGCATTACAGTTCCAAATACACATTAGCTGAGGCAGAAAGGAATCAGTTTTTGAACATTGTTAAACTTTACAGATATCCAGAATTGATTTTGTACTGATAATGTGACTGCTTGTGGAAATGTCCTAAATTAGCCTGGTGCGACAAGAATTATTTTCAATCCTATTAATAAAAAAGACAATAAATGAATAGCTAGTAATCAGATGCCTTTCTATAACATTAAAATATTCCTGGCTCACTCATCATTCAAGCCCACTTCGTGAAATGATTTCAAAATGTGGGACTGTCTCTTGTCTCATATTGCATTTTAAAATGCTTAAAATGATGTAATTAAACAAAATTTAATTTCCTGAAAATCTGTATAACTGAAGTTAATCCAATTCATAATACATTGTGAATCTAATGCAATTTGGATGCCATATATGCAGTATTACAATCTATATTGGTGTTGTAAATATAGATTTTATAAATCTGATTTTTACCTGGAATCAGATTTATAAAATTTATACTTATAGCACCAAGTTCACAATTCAAATATGAAATTGGTTAAATGGAAATAATAATAATTTTTTAGATGTTTTGATTTCTTGGAATGCAAGGTTAAAATTATGGTATTCTAAAAATTAAAGTTAAGTAGCAGTATTATGGATAGAAAGTTATTAGGGTATATTTAACTACTATAAGCCCCAATTAAGCTACAGTTAGTCCACCATTAACCACTAGTGCTGAATGCATTGGTGTTACTCCAGGTGCTTGCCTTTCCCACACAATAATACTTCTCCAGGATTCTTACCTGAAAGATATTTGTCAAAATAAAGGATCCAAAGATACCTATTATCTGCAAAAAGGTAATACTGGATTTCACTTTCACTGAAAAGCATTATGATGATGATGATAGTTGGTCACACAGTCAACAAGATGTTTAGACTGGGTTTGACATTTTCATCCACCTATTAAATCTTTCCCAAAAACTTGGGATAGATAAATGTTATTGTTTGATGGCACTAAAGATATCATTGCAGGACAGAACTTAAACATAAAACAATAAGGTTGGAAGGGATTTTAGAGGTCTCCTAACCCAATTCTTGCTCAAGCAGGAGACCAATCTCTTCTTGAAAACCTCCAGTAATTAAAAGCTGTAAGCTATTCCAAGTAAAGCTACATTTTGCAGTTTACTGATGGTGGTTTTGTCAATGCTGATGGTGTTCAAGTGGTCTCCAGATGTTTTGGAGGCAATTACTACTGATACTATCTTATCTTTTGTTTGCCATCATCATTCGATTTTTGCTCTTTCCATATTGTTATTTTCTCTAATTCTTTCTCTTTTGTTCTGCTGTCTCTAGGTACTTCCATGTCCACTATCCAGACTTTTTTTGTCTTTCTTATCAACAATTGTTATTCCTGGAGTGTTATGTGGGAGGTGCTTGTCTGTTTAAATTCTAAAGTCCCAAAGTACTCTGTTTATTTTCTATTTTGTGGTCCACCAGTTCTTACTCTGTAGGTAAATGATATTTCTTGCAGATATTCCAATGCACCATTGTTGCTACATTGTCATGCCATTGTTTATAATTGTTTATACTTCATTTTTGTTCCACTGTATTATTCTGATGACACCGTTATTTTTACTATCATTGGTAACAATAGTTCCTTTTTATATCTTTTTTAGATCTGAGCAATGATGAAGACTATGTCCAGTGGGAACTGCACCTTGAATGTGCCAGCCAAGAATTCATACCGGATGGTTGTATTGGGAGCCTCCAGGGTAGGCAAGAGTTCCATTGTCTCTCGGTTTCTCAATGGCCGCTTTGATGACCAATATACACCAACCATTGAGGATTTCCATCGCAAAGTTTACAACATTCGAGGAGACATGTATCAGCTGGACATCTTGGATACATCTGGGAATTATCCATTCCCTGCCATGAGGAGGCTCTCCATTCTCACAGGTTAGAAACATAACAGGGCAAGTTAAGTTTGTCATAATCAGGGCTGATACACTTTTTGGGAGAAGAAGCCAGCTGGGGGTGTTTGGGAAAATCCAAAGTTAAAAGGAAAATGCAAGAATTGCCCCATATTAACTCTAAATCCTATCTTTAAGAGGTAACCACCAATTTCCCAAAGACTAAGTCAGATGCTTTTGAACAAGAACACTTTGGCCTTGGTTTTCTTGGACAGACAAACTCTTGTGGCATGGCAAGCTGCTCTGAAAACTCAAACATATTTCTAGAGCAGCATGTGATATAACATTAATGTCTATTGTTCAAATAGGACAAAACCCCCTTTATATGTGAGCCCACCAATACATCTTTGGTATGTGATCTCAACATGCATCTGAAATGGGCTTTTCCATTCACAGCTATTGATTCTTTGATATTTATAGAGAAATAGTTCTTGACTCATGACCACAACTGAGCCCAAAATTTCCATTGCTAAGCCAGACAGTTGTTAAGTGACATTTAATAACCCTTTTTTTACCACAGCTGTTAGGTGAATCACTGCAGATGTTAAGTTAGTAACACGGTTGTTACTAATTTGTCAGAAGGTTGCAAAAGGTGATCACATGACACTGGGACACTGCAGTTGTCAAAAATGTGTGCCAATTGCCAAATGTCAAAATTTTAATCATGTGACCATGGAAATGATGTAATAGTAATAAGTGCAAAAAACTATCATAAGTCATTTTTTTCAGTTCCATTGTAACTTTTGGATAGTCTCTAAACAAATGGTTTTAAGTAAAAAAAAACCTGTGTATTAAGATTGGCTAAAAACTGATTCAACCTTATATTGAACATAAGTGGATCACACAGCAACTATTTCCTTTTTCAGGGTTATCTGCATCAATCATTATATGAAGCATTGCAATTGGAAATTTTTTACAGAATATATAAAACAGCAACCACAACCAGATAGTTTGCTGTTAGAATTTAGGAAATTTAGATGTCAAACAATGGCAAGGGAACAATATATGGAGACTGAAATATGGAAGACTGTAACAAGTAAAAATGGAACTTGAAGAAAACACTGGAAGATTGGAAAAGAAATGTTTTAGATACTGAATGAATGAAACTTCACAGGTTGTTCAGCATTTAGTTCTTAGAGTTAGACAAGATAGAAAAAAAATAATATTAGTAATAGTGCCAATTCAATTTTTCACTGAAGAAGATGCCACTACAGAAAAAGAATAAGGTTAAAATTCCCCTTGATGACATAGAAGCTTTGCAACCTGAATTCATTGCACTGCATTTATACGTTAAAGGGTCCCTTAGTTCTGTGAATTCTTAATTAATATCTATTTTATTTAAATATCCCGAATGTTTTTGTTTTATTGCTACTGTCTCCCACCATAACATTCTCCACTTATGCTAGACTTTAGCTTCATCTTTCTAGGTAGTATGGCTTTTGATTCGAAAAGTGTTAGGAATTACGGGCTTTGAACTCTTGACAAATAGAAGGCACTAGCCTACAAATTCTGCCATAAAATCTATAGAATTTATCATAGTTTTGCTGTCTGCTGTTTTTAAGCACATATTTCTGTATGATAAAGGAGTAACCGACTGCCTTTTTTATTTCTTGTTGAAATATTGCAGGAGATGTTTTCATTCTTGTATTCAGTTTGGATAACAGAGAATCTTTTGATGAGGTCAAGAGGCTCCAGAACCAGATTCTTGAAGTCAAATCTTGTCTGAAGAACAAAACCAAGGAAACAGGGGACTTGCCCATGGTGATCTGTGGTAACAAGAATGATCATGGTGAACTCTATCGCCAAGTGAGTTCTGATGAAGCTGAGAAGCTTGTCTCCAGTGATGAGAACTGTGCATACTTTGAAGTCTCAGCCAAGAAAAACACCAACGTGAACGAGATGTTCTATGTTCTTTTCAGCATGGCCAAACTACCCCATGAAATGAGTCCTGCTCTTCATAGGAAGATCTCTGTGCAGTATGGTGATGCTTTCCACCAAAAGTCCTTCAGGATGCATAGGGTCAAAGAGACAGATGCCTATGGCATGATTTCCCCCTTTGCTCGTCGACCCAGTGTCAACAGTGATTTGAAATACATAAAATCCAAAGTCCTCAGAGAAGAGCAAGCAAGGGAGAGAGAAAAATGCACAATCCAGTAAAAGAAGTTCCACTGAGAAGGAGTCCATCGCATGCATGCAGTGCCTTAAAGAAAGTGGCTGAAGAGAGACAGTCTGAAAATATTTACTGAGTCATGGATGATAACACCAGTCATGAAAATACTTTGACTAGAGCATTGTACCATTTCTGTAAAGATATAAATAAATTAAAACACAGCATTGTAAATACTTGAAGCTGCTATGGTAGATACTGTAACTGCCATACACAGCCCTTATTATTTGGTCTTTTGGTTTTTGTATTTTTTTAACAGAAAAAAAAACCCTCTTAGTTTTCTCTTTTTGTTTTCCTTTGTTTCAAGAAGCTTCAAGGTATAAAGAAATTTGAACTTCAATTTTATACAAAAACAGTTAAAAGACGAGCCTGATTTGTACAGCTTTCTTGAGTAGCCATCTTGCAGGAGACAATCTGATAAAAAGATGAAAATTGGTTGTTGTTTTCCTCCAATTCCTCATCCAAAGAAGATTCAAACAGTTTGAGGAAAATATACTTTTTTGTGCCAATGATAATTCTTCATTGTGTCGATACAAACACTACATTTCATAATTTTTCTCCGTTTTTGCAAATAACAAAGTGTTTTAATTAATGTGTGAATTAGTTGGCAAGTATGATCTAGAAATATCAGCTGATTTTCTGTTACATGATATGTAAATAATTGAAATGTATGTAATGTAAGAACCAGCACACCTGTTGCATGTGATTTTCTGTTCTTAAAAAAAATCATATCCACATACTTGGAAACTTTTATTGTACACCCATCTAAATCCCATTCCTTTTTATTCTACAATAATGATTCTGCTTTCTACTATACCAGTAATAATGTCATTGGATATGCAATGCCAGGTGTTATGGTCCTTCCTCCAACTTTCTCACATTAAAGTTGTAAACCTGTGGAGATTAATTTGAGAGTAAGTCCAATCGAACTTAGTATAACTTTATATAAACACATGAGATTATGGTACAGATCTCTAGGCCAGTGTACACCAAAAATTGGAGTAAAAATTAAAACGTTCATTGCTGAACAAAGCCTGTACTTTGTAGATTACATGCTTGACCAAGTTATTATTAAACAATGATATTTATTTTCACTAAAAATATCTGGCCAGCAGCTACATTTTTCCCATTGTTCAAATGGCTGAAAAGTTTTTGGTTTCTTGTGTAGCTCTTTATGTGCAAAAAGAGGGTTCAGAGTTTAAATTTAACATGACTGTCTTCCAAGCCATGTCCATTGTCCATGTTCCACAATACTGAGTGCACCATAATTCAGAGTGAGTGAGAGGTTATACACTTTTAGAATAAAAACATAGATTTTCTTTCCTCAACCTGCTGCCTTTTAGATCAATTGGGTCTATCTGGAATCCTTGGCCTTTGCAAAACATCTGGAGGGAACCAAGTTGAAGACATCTGATGTTCCTATCTCCATTTTAGAACAAAAAACAAAAACTTAATATTGGTGGATTTTTTTCCAGACAATCTACTTACCAGAATGTTTGTGGAGAAAAAGAGCAATGTCAGAATCAGCTTGGTTTGTTACTAAAAGCCTACTTCATTAGTTTATCTGACTCTTGAATAATTCTTAGTATCTATAGTATCCACGTGAATAGGAATTAGATTTTGTTCTGAGCCAGCTGCCTAAATGTCTTTCTTCCTTTCTTAGTGTTCTTCTTCTCTCTCTTTTTTCCAGCTATGATAATTCTCTGCTCATAATCATCATATATCAGAACAGAATTGAATTTTGCATACCTCAAAATTATTAAGAAGGTTTGAACTCATTTGTCTTGAATAGGGAGATATTGTAAATAACGGAGGCACAATTTTGCTAGCCCAGGTCCCTCCTGCCCCCATCAGTCTCAATGACGTCCTTCCTTCCTTCCTTCCTTCCTTCCTTCCTTCCTTCCTTCCTTCCTTCCTTCCTTCCTTCCTTCCTTAGTTCCCATGGACTAATACAATTTTTTATAAAATTACCTCAGACATGATTGTGTACTGTAATGTATGTGGTTGTATATGCACACACGTGCCTAGCAGGGAGAAGAGACATTTCAGTCTCATATTGTTAACCTACTGTCCACAATGTAGATTTCTAAAATGCTCTCTACCAGTCCTTGAATATATCACACCTCTGTGTAATATTATACCTCATACACTGTACATATGTGAATACTACTGTGTGCTTTAGTTGGCAATGCAAGCTTTGTTGGCATAAACAAAGTTCGCTCTGATATCTTATAATTAAGTAAGGTGATTATATGTAGAAGTTTTTGTGGGACAAAATGGTCTCCCATCTACTTCCACAAGATTACATACTTCCTTCTTTGTTATATAAAATATTGCTAATTTCCTAGTGCCATTTCAGCCATTTATGTCATTTTGAAACAATTCTGCATTTGTATAGATGTTTTTTTCTCTTTCTTTCGATAAATGTGGTCTATTTATTAACTGTGTCCTGGATTGATTTATTTTTATAAAAATGTGATAGCTGATTTGCAGATAGCTGATTTGCTCTGGGTGGCAAGTTTGTTTAATAGCAAATTACCATGTATCGAATCACACAATTTACAAATCTACAAGTTTACTTACACATTTGCATCAAAAATTGTGATGCAAAATTGTGTGATTGTGTGCCATCCTACGCATCATTGTAGTATGTTATGGATGCTACTGATAACATTGTTCTAATATAGATTCATAGGAATGTTCCAGTTGAAAAATAATTATTCAAATTAATGGATGGATTCTCAGGATCAGAAAAACAATTTTCCTCACTATAGACATTGTAACAGTGGTACAATTCAAATGTTTTTACTACCAGTTCTGTGGGCGTGGCTTGGTGGGCAGGGTAGGGGAAGGATACTGGAAAATCTCCAGTCAGAGGTGATATTTGCCAGTTCTCCTACTCAAAATTTCCACTACCAGTTCTCTAGAACTGGTCAGAACCTGCTGAATGCCACCTCTACATTGTAAGGTTTCTTATCAAAGGGGAACCCACACAGCCATATAAATGTAATAATCAATTTAAATAAATAATAGTCATTTATCACCATAGGAATTAATGTTGGCTAAAGGCACTGGGAGTTTCCATCAAACTGAACTAGGTCAATCCTGATTGAAAGATAACTTTGGAAATAAAAAGAAATTTTGTTTCTGGAGACCAGAAAAATTTGTCTGAGGCAGCCTAAAATCTGAGACTACATGGCAATGGATACCCTGCCCTGGTTTCTGTAGCAACCAACATTTCCTAAGCAATTCCACAAAATGATGACCACATCATCAGTCATGCCTGCAGGAGAAGAAAAGCAGGAATATTGAAATCTGATCTGTGTCTTTTATCTACTGCCCAGTAGAATAACTTCAGACAGCTCACATTTATAGAAGAACAGAGAGGATAAATAATGTTTACTTCTTTTCCCTTCCTTGCTGCTCTTATGTCATTGTCACCTGAAGCCATTCTTACCATGTGTGGCTTGCAATTATTGCTACAATTCTTAATTAACATGATCCATCAACTGCAATTATATTAGCAAGAGTTACATGAAACAGAATCTACAGAGCCTAAGAGGCTACAAATTTAGTGAAATTGGGGGTAGGGGAGATGGACTCCCCCCTTATTTCAAGGTATTAAACATTGCTTGGTCCAGGCTATCTCAAGCTATCTCAGGTCATATCCGCTTACATGGGGAGGGGTCAGTCCAGGAGCAAAAGGATTTGAGTTCAAAGTCACAGTCAGCTATCAATATATTTTGTCTCACTCATCATTCAAATATTTGAGAGATAACCTTATGTAATGACCTGAGATCCCCAGAAGAAGGGTGAGATAAAATAAATATGTCTTGCAGACAGAAAATGAAGATCCTTTATTTGCAGGAGTGAGTCACAATTTCTGTGGTTTCCTATTTCTCTTTTTTTTTCATTTGTGCTTGCTTACAGCACATTTACCTAAGATTTTTTCTGAGAAAAATCATAGCACAAAATTGATATTTTGCTTAATATACACAGGTAGTCTTCAACCTATGATCACAATTGAGTTCAAACTGTCTGTTGTTAAATGACACAGTTGTTAAGAGAATTTTTCCCCATTTATCTTTCTTGCCATAGTTGTTAAATAATCACTGCAGGTGTTAAGTTAGTAACAAGATTGGTCCGGAAGAAGGCGGAGCTTCATCTCGGTGCTACAGCTGCGATCTCGGGGCTCTGAGATCGCAGCTGATATTTTCGCCC